>CABHPH010130503.1:17659-30113 GCA_902168325.1 Peromyscus nudipes
AAAAAAAAAGCAAAGAACCAAGTGGGGAAAGGAGCACAGCTGATCCTGTGCTCACCACCTAAGGTGAGATGGCTCAGTGAGTAAAGGCGCTTGCCACCAAGCCTGACTGCCTGAGTTGGGGACCCAGAAACCACAGGATGACAGAAGAGAAACAACTCTCGAAGGTTGTTCTCTGCACACACATATACTCAAATATCAATTATATATATATATATATTTCAAGATAGGGTTTCTCTGTGTAGTCTTGACTGTCCTGGAACTCATTCTGTAGACCAGAGTGGCTTTGAACATAGAGATCCACCTGCCTCTGCCTCCAAGTGCTGGGGTTAAAGGCGTGCACTACCACTGCCCGGCTATGATATATTTTTAAAAAAAAAGACAAGGTCTCTCTCGCTAATCTAGGCCTTGAACTATGTAACCCAGGCTGGTATGGGACTCATGGTGAGCCTCCTATGTTAGCCTCCAGAGTGCTGGGATCACGAGTGTGCGCTACCACACCTAGCAGCCTCAGCCACATTAGCAATCATGGCAGGAGAATGAGCCCAGGAGTTTAAACTGAGCCTAGTCAACACAGTGAGATGTTACCTCCAGAAAGGAAGGAGTGGTAACTGGTGGAAGAAATGAAAGAACTGGGCACGGTGGTGAAGGCCAGCACTTGGGAAGTGGAGGCAGCAGGATCAGGAGTTCAAGGCCAGCCTCCACTTCATAGTGAGTTTGAAGCCAGGTTGAGTTATACAAGACCTTAGCTCAACAAAATCCAAAGGTTGGAAAGATAGTGGGTAAAAGTATTTGTCACCAAGGCTGATGACCTGAGTTCAATCCCTGAAACCAACATAGTGGAAGGAGAGAACCTCCACTTCTGTGCCATACAGCACATGCATCCACCCACACAATAAACAAATGTAATTTTAATTTTTTGATTGTGTTTTTCAAGACAGGGTTTCACTGTGTAGCCTCGACTGTCCTGGAACTCACACATAGACCAGGCTGGCCTTGAACTCAGAGATCCACCTGCCTCTGCCTCAGGGGGCTGGGATCAAAGGTGTGTGCCATCACCTAAATAAATGTAATTTTTAAAAGGCATGTTTAGACTGCTTAATCTATGTATCACATGCATGCAGTATCCATAGACGCCAGAAGAGGGCGCCAGACCCCTTGGAACTGGAGTTACTTGGTGCTAGGAATCAAATGTAGATCCTCTGGAAGAGCAGTCAGAGCTCTGAAACACTGAGTCATCTCTCCAGCCCTCCATAAAGCAAGTTTTTAAAAACGTCCCCTCCACACCTCCCAAAAGCTGGGACTCAGCTTTTTGCAGGTGCTGAGGACTCTAGCTCAGGTCCTCACACTGGCCTATCAAGTAATTCACTAAGCAAAATTGTCTCAGCCTCTAAAGTTAAAGCTCTATAAAAGATATCACAATCAAGTGCTTTCAGGAGCCATTCCCTTTTCAGTGATGAAGTTTATGCCCAGGATCACTTAGCACAGTGAGGATGGAGCGGAACACGGTAGGAGCCGAAGCTGTGAAAGACGAAAAGAAGCCGCACTGTAAAGTCCAACTGTGAACAGTTTTGTGGGTAGACCCCTCTCCACCCTGCCCCTGCAATCCTGGGGATTCAACTTCGGAACACTGACATGCTGGGCAAGTGCTCCACCGCTGAGCACTGCTTTACTTTTTCAGACCTGAGAGGTGAGTGTATCACTAAGTTGCCCGGGCTGACCTTTGAACTTGTGATCCTCCTGCCTCCACCTTCCAAGCAGCTGGGTTCCAGACCTGTACCACTGCCTGCTTTTTCAGCACTCAGCGTTTTCTCCCAGAACTCTAAACTCGGTGCGTTTCTTACTTCTTTGTCCCAGTGCCCAGCAGGAGCCACAGAGGTGCACAAAATACAGGCTGGATAACTCAATTCAGGGAGAAACGAAACAGCTGACAGCAAAACTAGATAAAGCAGCAAAATTGGGAGTTTCGTGAGGGCGCTGTTCATTTAGAGGGCAACTCGGCCAGCAGGTGGAGCCTTCCAACCTTAAGCGTTGTGGAGAAGGCTGAAAAGCATTTGAGAATGTCATCTTTGGGGGCGCAAGAGACAGTTCAGCGGGTATAGGGGTCTGCCAAGACCGACAACCGCAGGCCGATCCCGGGACCCACATGGTGGGAGCAAAGCACCAACTCCCACAAATTAACCTACACCTACACCCACACAAAATAAACAGAGGGAAGAAAAGGCATCTTTGCCTTGCAAACAAGGTGAGTCATTTGGCTAGGAAGAGACTGCGCAAGCGCAGAAGCAGCGCGGGACACAGCCCCACAGAACTGTGCGGCTAGAGGTAAAGTGGACAGCGGCAGAGTGCGGAGCACGAGGGAACTGGATCAGCCGGGAGGCGGGCACCAGAACCCCGCGGAGTTCCAGGGTCATTCCAGAGCCAGCCGGGTGGAATCCCCACCTCCCTTAGCCTAGCCCAGGGCGCTCTAGCAGTCACCCGTTTTCTGGTGCAAACCCAGCAGCAGTCCAGCGTCTTGCGTCTATTCCAAATGCCTCAGGGTTAAGGAGTCTCACAAATGGATCCCAGCCAGGTGGATCTCTGTGAGTTCCAGGCCAGGCCTGGTCTACAGAGTGAGATCCAGGACAGACACAAAACTACAGAGAAACCTTGTCTTGGAAAGAAAGAAAAAAACTACACCAAAAACTACACAGAGAAACTGTCTCGAAAAACAAAACAAAAAAAATTTTTTTTCTATTTTATGTGCATTGGTGTTTTGCCTGCAATGTGTGACAGTGTCAGATCTTGGAGTTACAGACAGTTGTGAGCTGCTGTGTAGGTACTGGGAATAGAACCCAGGTCTTCTGGAAGAACCAGCCAGTGCTCTTAACTGCTGAGTCTTCTCTCCAACCCCAAGCTGAAACAATGTAACAATATAAACTACAGAACTGATATTAATCCATAATGATATGACCGAATAAGTAAATGGGAGTAGCACCACATCCTCCTTACTGACTATAATTAGTAAATGACAGAGAAGTAGTGAATTAACATTTGGCCAAATCCACAGTAGTTTGTTGCATTCGGCAGCAATTCACAGATGCCAAAATTAGGGTCAGAGAACATAGCCTCAAGTATACCCTCCCTGCAAGTCACTCCAAAGGGAAAACAATTTACAGTGCAGAAGTCTAGCAGACATCACTTTACACAAGCCCTCTAGGTTTCTCATTGGTACTAAGTCTAATCAGCATCATGTAAGGGATACAATGCACAGAAAGACAATGGAATTGTATGACTCTCCTGGCAAATAACCTCAATCTAATAACGCAAGTTATCAGGTGAATAAACACAAACACAACTTACAAGGCATTCTGTAATGCCAGGGGTGGTGGAGCACGCCTTTAATCCCAGCACGCGGGAGGCAGAGACAGGAGGATCTCTGTGAGTTCGAGGCCAGCCTGGACTACAGAGTGAGATCCAGGACAGACACAAAACTACACAGAGAAACCTTGTCTTGGAAAGAAAGAAAAAAAAAAAAGGCATTCTGTAACTGGCTAGCACTCCCCAAGTGTCAAATCTGGAAAACACTGACTAAAGCCAGCTGTGGTGATACCTATCTGTGTAATCCCAGTTACTGGGGAAGCAAGACAGGCTTACAAATTCAATGTCAGGCTGCACAATTTCAGCCAAACCATCTCAGGATAAATAAAAGGGGTCAGAGAAGTAACTCTGTGGCAGGGTACTTACACACATAAGGTCCTAGTTCAACCCCCAGCTCTGTGGAGAAAGCCAAGGACTAAAGAACTGCCAAGGCTAAAAAGTAAAGGCAACAAAATGCATTGTGGGATTTCTAGATATATGCCACACCATAAAAAGGCAGCAGGCACAATTCAAGTTCGGTCTGTAGATTAGTGACTAGTGCTTTATAACAAGTGGCCTGGGTAACTTTATTATGGTCATGCAGAATGTTAACATTTAGAGGGAAGCTGAGTCAATAGAAGAAACTTCTATTATTTTTGAAGGAGTAAGTTTTAAACAATCAAGGAGTAGACAGCAATCAAACACAGCTAAAACTCAAGTGAGATTTCAGAGATTTCATGCATTTTGTTTATATTCAAATTTTGAAATTCTCTGAACTCTGACACTAAATTGCTTCCCCTCATTTCAACAAAGGGAAGTAAAATAAAACAGCTATCCAAAGCTGTGACAGTCACAGAAGACAAAATACAACCAAGCTGTGCGAGTAGTCAGTGAAAATGTCTTTGCTGGAACTACTTTCTAGACCAGCCTCTTCAGCACTGAGTGCGAAGCAGCACCATCCCCTCCCCAGGGTTTCACATAGCCTAGGCTGGCCCTGAACTCCCTATGTGACCAAGACCAACCTTCAGTTTCTGATCTTCCTGCCCTCACCTGCAGGGCGGGGATTATAGGCGTTGCTACCATGCTGTTTATGTGGTATTAGGAATCAACCCCAGGGTTTTCAATTAGTAGACAAGTACTCTACCACTGAGCTTCATCTGAGTCTAACACTTTAGATAAGAAAAAAAAAGGTCAACGAAAGGCTTTGGAGACTTTTTTTAAATAGACAAAACCCAAGAACCTAAACTCCTCCAACATCCAGCAATCTTGAGCCCCTCAAGACTCAGGAAAGTTGTAGAAGAGTCACCTTCTTGGGAGCTCCCAAAGCCAGAGATACTTTATATGTGATATGAAGAGGTTGGGAAACAACGGCTTAAACCACCGAAGAGCTAACGTTTCAACTGTAAAAGGTCATCTTGAATAATCTCATGTCCAACTTAATTAAAGTAGGGGAAAACATGGGTAAAACTGCTTTTCTCTGGATATTTTCCCACTTGAAGGCAAGTTACTCAACCAAGTGACCCGTGAGAACCCTGTTAAACCAACAGGACTTGAGATAAACGTGGGGCTGGAGAGGTGGCTCAGCGGTTGAGAGCACTGGCTGTTCCTCCAGAGGACTGGGGTCCAATTCCTAGTAACCACATGGCAGCTCACAACTGTCTGTAATTCAAGTTCCAGTGGACCTGACTCCCTCACACAGATGCACGTGCAGGACCAACACCAATGCATATTTAAAGAGTGCAATGTGAAAAACGTATATATTCAAACTAATGAAAACCACTGAGGACTCTGACGGGGGATGATGAGAAGTTTGGCAGGGAAAACATCTGGAAGATGCTCCTGTGCCTTTGACGCACAGTGCCGACTGTAATGCTAGAAGTCAGCCCTGACCTTCCTTCCTAGGGCAGGAAGCGTCTAACTGAGCTATGTCGCAGTGTTGTTGAGCTCTCGTACTTAGCAGCCTGGATGTGTGGAACAAGGCATACCCTGGTAATACTGTCCACAGCACTGACTCCATTTTCAGAATCCTTAGTGTAGTTTCGCACATTTCTCTCTCTAAAATTGGGACATCTTAAGAGCAAAATTCTCTAAAGCAGAGAAGCCCTTTAAATCTTAGGGAACAAATTCCACTGCAGTCAAAGTGTACAAAGAGCAAACCACTGGAATTTCACTTTTGAGACCCAAATCCCTGGGGAATGCTGTCTAAACTAATCACATATTGGATTAGACACTTATATCCTTGGATACTGGGTGCGACCTCTTTTTGTAGAGTGAGGTTCTTATGGAATTAGCTCAGTAGCTGACACCTAGTAAAACACAAATGCTACTACTGAGTGGTTTAGCCGTGCTGTGCTTTCCATACAAAGAACAGAAACAAAGCATTATAGATACTCTCACACCTTGGTTTACCCAAGTCAGAACTTCCAGGCCTTAGGTACAAAGCAAGTCCAAACTATGTCCTTTCAATACAAACTTTTTTGATGACTGGCCTCAAACCTGCATTGTGGAAAGGACAAGCTCTGACCTTATCCTCCTAAGTGCTGGGAGTATAGGAATGCAGTACCATGCAGTGCCTTTAACAACTCTCTACAATGAGTTATTTCACCTCTGAAAACTCCTTACAACATGCCAAAATCTTTCCCCAAAATACAACAGACAAATAATACTAAATGGTACTAGAAATGATGCTCAACAGGATCTCACGTTTATTGAGAAGTGATTAATGGTAAAAAGAAAGGCAATGCCCTTTCCTCACTGGCTGAACAAGAAACTGAAGAAACATTCACTACATGTTTTACAATATTTTCTCTTCCAAAATGCATTTCTGAAAACAAGTTTTTACCACTGTTCTTAGCTTTGAAATCAAATTAATCCTGACTTAATCAGTATAATGTACAAGAACAGAACATTTCTTAGGACTCCTAGTACTTTACTTTGAGTAACAAAGGGTCAGAGAAAATGAATCACCCTTACAGACACAACCTTGGGTAACACTGTTATTAACCTCTCCTAGACAAAAATTCTTCATAAAAATTTTCTTCCAGTTCGGAAGGGAAAAATCAAATTCCCACTTTCTGGGGTGGACACCCAAAATCTGTGTAACTCAAGTGTTCTCCAAGTGCAAATGTCAAAATGGGAAGAGGAAAGGGTTTAAAAATTAGAGAAAATTGTATGCACTTACGGACTTAAAAATCCGAAAAATATAGTAAAAAGACAAAAAAAAAATGTCCCTTAAAAAAAAAACCAAAGCATTATGCTCTGAATCACAACCAAAGCCAAAATAAAAGGGACATTTTTTTTTTTTACCTAAACTACCTAGAGGGAATTTTTGTTTAGGTTTTTCTTTTTTTTTTTTTTTCCTTTTTTTTTCTCCCATTTTCCAGTTAGGTCCTATGTCTTTTGCGAAATTCCAATACTTAAACTGCAAGTTTGCAATCGTCTCTGAAGTCAATGAAATTCAGAAAACAGTCCTAATTTTCTTGAAGGTCACTGTGTCCTCTTAGGATAAGCAGATGCAACCGTTGCCGCAGTCTGTGTGCAGAACCGCTCTTTATTTCCCACGACCTTGACGTTCCTGGGGAGGTAAGAAAAAAGTTGAAATAGTTAGCTAAAACCTATCTAAATGAAAGTAATAATAAATAAAAAAATGCAAAGACTACAATCATTTTAAAAGGAAAAGGCCTGGGCAGCTGTGGTGGCACACAACTTTGACCCCAGCACCTGGAGGCAAAGGGCAGGAGGATCTGTGAGTTCCAGGCCAGCCTTGTCTACAGAGTGAACTCTAAGATAGCTAGGACTATGTAGAGAGACTCTGTCTCAAACCACCAAAACAACAACAGAGTGCGCAGTCCTAAACTTATGTATTTGCTCCCACTGATCTTGTAACTATGGCTCTGGTGTTAGTACGAATCCTAGAAATAGCAACTCTCACATTTGGACTTCCATGTCCCAGGTACTGTTAACTATTAATCATCTCCATATTTTCCCTCCAAAGACTGTATTTACTTCCAAGACTTATATTTTGTTATTGTTTCATTTAAGATAATCACAACCCAAGCTGGTCCCAACTCTTGGAATCCTCCTGCCTTAGCCCTCAGTGTACTGTTACTAAAGATAGGCACACTACACCAAACCATTATTCCCATTAAACTAAACTTCAAAGAAGTTACTTACCTGTCCAAGACTATCTACCCAAGATGAACCAAGGACTGTGCAGCTATTGTACCAATCTTTGAGAAAAACTAACACCTTTAATCACCATCACTCAGGAGGCAGAGAGGGGATTCCCAAGGCAAGCTAGCTGGCTAGCTGGACCGGAACTAGGAAGCTTAAGGTTTATCGAGAAAGCCTGCCTCAATAAAGTGGAGAGCAAGCAAGGAAGACACCCACTGTCACTTTTGGCCCTCTACATATGTGTGATAAAGTACCTTATATACATGTATGAAAATGTCACAAGGAGACACTACACTTACCAATCACAGCAGTAAACATTATAACTAACCCATATATTCCAATCTGAAAATCAGCTGCTATAGAAAAAGAAAAAGAAGTTCCATCCAATGTAACAGAAACTTAAGTTTTAATGTTCCTAGAATTTTTCTATTAAACTCTCCTAAAATTTCAAGAATAGACACTGTGATGGTTGGAAGGAGAACGGACCCCACAGCCTCATGTTTGAATACTTGGTCCCCAGCTGGCAGAACTGTTTGGGAAGGATAAGGAAGGAAGTGTGTGGCCTTATTAGAGATGTGTTACTGGAGGGGAAGGCTTTGAGGTTCCATTCCCAGTGTCTCTGTCTGTCTGCCTCCAACTTTTATATCAAGATGTGAGCTCTCAGCTGCTCCTGGACTAAACCTTTGTTCCACCATTATTGACTCTAACCCTCTAAAACCTAGATTAAATGCATTCTTTTAAAGTTGCCTTGGCCACTGTTTTTTATTACAGCAACAGAAAGTAACTAAGACAGACATACTGCTTTACAGTAGGAAAACAGGTTTAAAAAGTAAAATGAAACTGCCAGGCATCATGGCACAGGTCCACAATCCCAGCACTCAGGGTACTAAAGTAGGAGGGTCACCAGGAGTTTGAGGACAGCCTGAGCTGCTAGAATGTGACCCTGTCTCCAAAATAGTAATTCTGGCTAGGCAGTGGTGGAGAACAGCTGTAATCCCAGCACTCAGGAGGCAGAGGCAGGAGTACCTGAGTTCAAAGCTAGCCTGGTCTACAGATGGAAGTTCCAGGACATCTAGGGCTACGCAGAGAAACCTTGCCTTGGGGGAAAAAATAATAATATTAGTAATAATAATCCTGAAGTTAACCAATCTTTCAACAGCACCTTGTATCAATCTTTTATTCAGAGATGGGATGTAGCTCAGTGCTAGAATGCTTGATGTGCAGGGCTCTAGGTTCAATTCCCAGCACTAGGAACAACAAAATCAGCTGGTACACATAGGCAATCTTAGCATTTGTGAGGCTAGGGCAGGACTGTGAATTCAGAGACAGCCAGAAGTATACAGTTGTTGTTCAAGGTCAGCCTGAAAATTTAAAACTAGTCTACTCTTCACTTTCAAGCACCATTAAATCTAAAAAAAACAAAACAAAAACCCTAAAAACAAACAAAAACAGGTCTTCACTTACCCAACTCATGCTTATTTGCTTACAAGGTAAATTAGGCTAATTGACTATTAAATAAAATGGTACTTGTTATATCTTTTTCTTTAAAGATTTATTTATTTATTATGTATATAGTGTTTTCCCTACATGTATCCCTGCACGTCAGAAGAGAGCACCAAATCTCATTACAGATGGTTGTGAGCCACCATGTGGGTGCTGGGAATTGAACTCAGGACCTCTGGAAGAGCAGCCAGTGCTCTTAACCTCTGAGCCATCTCTCCAGCTCTACTTGTTATATCTTAACACACAGAAAGTTTTAACCTGTTTTCCTCATACTGTAAGAAACCAAACCCTAACATATACATCTAATTTTACCAACATGATTAGTCACAACACTTAAAGCTCAGCATGGTGACACAAGTCTCTAATTCCAGCACTCGGGAGGCAGAGGCAGGAAGATCTCTGTGAGTTCGAGGCCAGCCTGGTTTACATAGTGAGCTCCAGGACAGCTCCAGGATACAGAGACCCTGCCTCAAAACAAAACAAAACAAACCAGCACTTAAAATATTTAGTGAGGGGAAAAAAAAAAATCAAGAGAGAAGGTCAGTTGTAGGATCTCAAAAATGAGGCTAGCAATTTCAGTGTTATAGTTTAATGAGCCAGCTTAAATGTTCAATTTCCAAACACAGCTGTTTTGATATGCATACAAAAAATAAATAAAAATAAAGTCCTTAAAGGTTACAAAGACGCTTTAGAATTTACACCAAAGCATCTTATAAAGTAAATGATTTTGGAACTAGTAAATAATTCACAGAATCCTAAATACTAAATTATATTTAAAATAGTTTTGAGGAAAAAAAAATAGTTTTGAGGAACTGGAAAGAAATGGACTCTGGTTAAGAGCACTGGCTACTTTTCCAGAGGACTGGGGGTCAATTCCCAGCACCCACAAGGCAGTTCATAACCATCTGTAATTCCAGTTCTAACACCCTCTTGTGACCTTTTCAGACCTCTTCAAGTCAAAATATACACGATACACAAATATACATGCAGGCAAAACACACACATAAAACAAATCAATCCCTTAAAAAATTAGAGCATTATTTTGATTAAGAAGAAAAAGTACAGATTAGAAAAAATAAGAATCACTAGGATCTTGCTTGAAGAGTTTCTCAAGGGCCAACTCTTGCAATGCATGGATTAATTAATGATTAGCATCTGAACCAAGCAAGATTTATCAATATTTAAAAGGGGTGAAAGTCTGATAAGAAAAAAGATATTCATAGTCTCCTGCTCATGAAAAGAAAAAATTATTTTTGATACAAGTTTTTTTAAGATTTTTATTTATGTGTGCATGTATGTGCATGCCTGGGGAGGCCAGAAGACAGCACAGATGCCCTGGAGCCAGAGTTACAGGGTTGTGAGCTGCCCAGCACAGGAGCTGGAACTGAACTAATGTCCTCTAAAAAATTTCAGCAAGTTCTCTTAACTGCCAAGCCATCTCTCCAGCCCCTGGACACAGCATTTGATGTCATCCAAGGTGCCTTGAAATTACAATCAATCCTCTTGCTTGGTCTCCCAAATGCTGGGATCACAGGTATGCACCCTCAGACATAGTAAAAATAGCAAATAAAAATGGAAATCCTGGCAGGGAACAGCTTACATGAAGTTACAAATAATGGCATGAACAAACACCATCTACCTAGTGACTGACCCACTGAGGGCATACCATCTCTTGAAATCACTATAGTTTAAAGCATATGAAACGAAATGATCCGGACTAGAACGCAGACAAGAGAAAACTGCTATAGAACATTAGGAACATCGGAACCAGGCTCTGTGGCAAGTGCCTGTGGTGCAGTAACAGCCAGACATGGTGCCAGAGCACACACCTGTCAACTCAGCACTAAAAGGCTGAGGCTCAAGTCTGAGACCAAGCAGGACTACACAGAGACCTTACCTCTAAAAACAAAACAAAACAATACTTTTTCACACCACATACAATGGGGCACACTTGTCATCCAAGAACATAGAAGCCTCAGGCAGGAGGTTCCTGAGGTCAATGCCAACCTAAGCTATATAGAGAGAGATCCTGTCTTGAAAAGTTAAAGCCAGCCAATGAGATGGCTCAGTGGGTAAAAACACGTGCAAAGTCTAAAGACCCACATGAGAGAGGGAAAAACAAACATCCTCAGACCTCCAACAAAATCTGAAATTTTAGATTTTATGTGTGTTGTTTTGCCTACATGTATATATGTGCATCATGTGAGTGCCTAGTAGCTGTGGAGGTCATAGGAGGGTGTCAGAGCCCCTGGAACTGGAGTTACGAATGGGTGGGAGCCACCACATGGGTACTAAGAACCCAGCACAAACCCTCTGCAAGAACAAGAGCTAGGCCAACTCCTCAGACCCTCCATGTCTTTGAGGCATGGTCTCGTGTACCTAACGCTGGCCTTGAATTCACTAAGGATAACCTTGAACTCCTGAACTCCTGATCATCCTGCTTCTACCTCCCAAGTGTCCTCTTCAAATATGTGTCATCGCATCTGAATCTGCTTATCGTTTCTGTGTGTGCTCCTGTAAAGGCCAGAGGACAATCTTGGGTATTGTTCCTGAGGTGCCATCTACCTTTTTCAGTCAGCGTCTTTCACCAAGGCAACCAGGCAGGAAGGCTAGCTGGCCAGTGAGCCCCAGAGATCTGTCTCCAACATCCCACCAGCTTTTATTTATGTGGGTCCTGGGAATTAAAACCAGGTCCCTGTTATAGGGTAAAAGGGTCAGCCAAAGAACACAGTGGCCCTGAAACCAGAGCCAGAAGGTTAAAAGGGGACAGTGAAACACACTTTGGCCCTGAACCCAGAGCCAAAGAAACACATTGTGCCCCTGACCAACTCAATACAAACACCAACCAATCCCTGAGCACAAATCCAGCTAGTCTCTTGAGCTTATCCAAGCTCAGGGATTGAAATCTGACCAACTCCCACCCTAAAAATCTTCACCTGGAAAAAAAAACCTGCCCCTAAGAAGCCCTATATAAACCCTGTGCCTGTTCAGTTTGCTGCTGCCTTTTTCCACTATGGCAGAGGCAGCCACCCTCCTGGATTCTTCCCTCCCAATAAATGTCTTGAACGAGGTTTGGGTGAGACCTTCTTTGCTGGAAAAGAGCAGAGCAGAACTGAACTGCAACACTTTTGCTGAGGAAACCTTCCCCTAAAGAGCAGAGTTGTTACACTCTGGGGGCCCTGAGTAGAACTGTAACAACTCTGGTAGGAAAATCCTCCCCTGCCGAGCAGAGTTGCTACATTGGGGAAACCTTTCCCTGGAGCAGAGTAAACTGCTAAGCTTACAGTGACTTTGTGGTATTTCTTGGCTCCTAAGTGCCCGGAACCTTTCCATCTGCCGGAACCTTTCCATCTGCTTTATCAGATGAACTACACACCAGTCACTTTGACATTTGTGTATTTGTGTGTGTGTGTGTGTGTGTGTGTGTGTGTGTGTGTGTGTG
>CABHPH010130504.1:2854-90415 GCA_902168325.1 Peromyscus nudipes
GGCTTTTTTTTAAAAAAAAAAAAAAAAAAACACCAATGTGGAAAGAAAAAAAAAGGACTTTGTTGGGTTTTTTTTTAATTGAAAAAAATTTTTCCATATAATGTTTTGATCATATCCCCCACAATTTCTCCAGATCCTCCCCACCTCCCTGCTTATTAGAACTTATGTTCTTTTTCTCTTTCAGAACAAAAACAAAAAAGATCCCAGCACTTGGGAGGCAGAGGCAGGCAAATCTCTGTACAGGCAAATCTCTGTGAGTTTGAGGACTAGTCTACAGAGCTTCAAGAAACCCTATCTCAAAAAAACACACACAAAAAAAAAAAGAAAGAAGAGAAAAAAGAAACCACAAAAAAACTCACAAAAACAAAAAATCAAAACAAAAACCAATAAAATTTAAAAAATGCCCAAACACGGTAACATGAAATACAAAGTCCACAAAAATACCATTGACTTCGTTTTGTGTTGGCCAACTACTCCTGGGCATAGGGTCTGCCCTGAAGTGTGGTTGATTACTCGGTGAGACTTAATTGGAGAAAACTGGTTTTCCCCTTGCCAACAGGTATTCATTGTAGACAGCTTCTTGATTAGGGGTGAAGCCCACGTCTACTTCCCTTCCACAGCGCTGGAGCCCTGTCTCGATTGAACTTGTGCAGGTCTTGTGCATCCTGCCACAGCCTGTGTTAAATCTGTTAGTTCATCCGTGCTTCAGTCCTGCTGTGTCTGGAAGACCCCTTTTTCTTGAAGTCTCCACCACAGTTTTCCCACTTTCAAATAGATCCCCATCCTTGAGGGGAGGGGTTTGATGAAAGGAAAAGGATTTTTGAAGAATTCTGAACCCTGAAACTAGTCTATGCAATTCTTCAGTGCATCTGTTAAGATGGGAATGTTTGATGCTGGAAAAATGGCTCCATGGTTAAGAGCACTCACTGCTCTTGCAGAGAACTGGGCTTGATTCCCAGCACCTATATGGTGCCTCACAACCTCTTTTGGCCTCCGTGAGCAATAGGCATACAAGTGATACACCGATGTGCATTCAGGCAAAACACCCATACACATACAATAATATTAAAAAAATTTTAAAGACACAAATGTTTGTTTTAGTCAATTTTCTTACCAACTATTTCTTCTAAATTAATACTAGCTGAAAAAGTATTAAGTCCTTGGGACTGGGAGGTATCTCAGGTGGTAGGGTGCTTAGGTAGACTTTGGTTTCATTCTCAACACTTGGTAGTGCAGTCCATAATCCCAGCACTGGGGAGGTGGAACCAGAAGACTCAGAATTTCAAGTTCGAATCCAAGGCCTGCCTAGACTATGAGTATTAAGTTCCTTAGGCATTAGTGGCTTTCTGTTTAAATGAACTAAGTTTTGTACCAGTAGTTAAGTGAGGTGTAGTTAATGCTTCCTTAGTGCACCTGAAAGGATGTTTCTTTGCAAAGCTTTCAGGTTGAGAAAACCTGACTTTCTCAGAGTTCTTAGCCGGGTACCAGCATAGAGGGTAGTGTGGCAGCAAAGTCATGGTCCTCAGCACCAGAGATGAAAAATGGATAAAACTAACTTTCCCATGAGAAAGAGAGTTTGTGTGCTGATGGTGACCACCATGATAAAAAGATAAACCCAGGAATTTGTAACAAGCCAGTTGTGGGATGAGGGGCAGGCATGCCTTCATCTTGCTCTGTGGCTGGCAGAGAGTTGGGAGGGAATGACCAAGCTTTTTCCCCTCCCTAGTCGCCATACTTCATAAAAATGTCTACTCAGGTAGTACAATTCTTACAGCAGTTGAATTGTATTAAGACACGGTGTGCTCCTAATTTGCACTAGTAATTTGAGATGCATCGGTCTGTCCGTGGAAGCATGCATCGTGTCCAAGTGCTACTGCCAGTTAGTTGGCCATCGTCCACCGGTGTGGCTCAGCACAGCATGCTGCTCAGCAACCGGGAGGCAGGCAGGCCCAGCTCTTCCTGAGCTCTGTGCTTTGATTCTTCGCCTGTGTTAGCTGTGTAGTAACCAGGAACTCACAGGGATCAGGAACCTGATGTGAGATTTATTGAAATGTACCATCTGATAAAACATGTAGCTTGTGTTTGTAGATGACCTTCTAGATAGAAGGCACTCACAGCCTTCCTGTTATTAGCAATTAATAATCAAGTGTCTTTATAGGGAGCACGCACAGTTCTGGAGCTGGTCCATTACTCTGGCTAACCTGAACTCATTCTGTAGAACAGGCTGACTGGAACTTGTGGTGATCTTCCTGTCTCTGCTTCCCCAGTGCTGAGATCACAGGTATATGCTATCACATTTGGCCTTTTGCAAAAGATTATCTGATGGCAATTTATCAAACTTTGTAACATTCTATAAGTGGAATTTGAGCATATTCAGACTTTCTGTATTTATTCACTAGGGATTATATAACAAGACTGATCCAAATATGTTTCTCTGACTGAATGGTAGTGACTTCCCCAAGTTATTATCAGAGGGTGCTGGAATTTCACCAAAGCCGCAGGACTGTCTTCGAGTTCTTCCTGTCTGAGGATTACGTCATTGGGTGTGTCCTCCCGAGCTGGCTTGAGCAGCTTTCTGCCGCACTGCAGTGCTCCTAATGTTGAACTGCAGCCTTGGTTGGCTGCAGAGCCCTGACTCACTCGCTGCCTGGAGTGGGCCATGGAGCCTGTTGGGTTCTCTTCTGTGACTGCATTTCTGTGAACAATGTTGAACCATCGGGGAAGGACTGCTTCAAAGTTTCCAGTTGTGTCAAGTGGTTATAGAATGTTCTTTTATTGTCTGTATGTTACTTGAGTGTTATTTGGTGATGTATTTCATCTATCTATCTGTCTGTCTGTCTGTCTGTCTATTTTTGTTTTTTCAAGGCAGGATTTCTTTGTGTAGCCTTGACTGCCTGGAAGTAGCTCTGACGAGGCTGGCCTCGAACTCACAGAGACCCGCCTGCCTCTGCCTCCCAAATGACAGGATTATTTTAGAAAACTGAAGGGAACAGTATTTCTTTTCTCTTTCTCTTCTTCCTTCTTCTTGTTTTTGTTTGTATTTTTGTTTTTCACGATACAGTTTCTCTGTGTAGCTCTGGCTGTTCTGGAACTTGCTCACAGGCTAGCCTTGAACTCACAGAGATCTGCCTGCCTCTGTTTCCTGAGTGTTGGGATTAAAGACATGCGCCTTCAGGCCTGACAAGACAGTATTTCATAATTCCCCTGCCTTGACAGCGTGTTTTTATGTGCTTTGTCTTACTTGCCTTTCAGAGATTGTAGGCATAGGTGTGGCTACTTCCAGGTAGCAGGGTTATCTTATAATGTAGCCAATTTGAGTGGTTGCAAAATCAGTTGATTTATAAAGGGTTTCTTAAATAGGTTTTTTGTTTGTTTGTTTGTTTGTTTGTTTGTTTGTTTTTCGAGACAGGGTTTCTCTGTGTAGCTTTGCGCCTTTCCTGGATCTCACTCTGTAGACCAGGCTGGCCTCGAACTCACAAAGATCCGCCTAGCTCTGCCTCCCGAGTGCTGGGGTTAAAGGCATGCACCACCACTGCCCTTAAATAGTTTTTAAAAGGTTAAAAAATTAAAAACTTCCCTTAGCATTCACTTGGGCAGGCCTGTGGTGGGAGGACCCTGTACAAGAGGAACATGTTGGATTTCTTGCCAAAGTATGGCTTTATAATCTGGAGGGAGAGAGACAGGCTCAGTGCTGGGCACTCACCACTTCATAGCACTGGGTGACAGCCCTTAGTGGTCATGCTCCAGATTCTTAGACAACTGAGGACTTCTGAGGGGAGCCATACAGCCAACAGATGCTGACGTTCTGCACCTGCAGGGGGTTGCTTTTCAACATCCACACACCACACAGTAGACCATCTCTCTTCAGCTGAGATGCTGAGTGCCAACCCAGTCAAGCAGGGACTCCCGTGTCAAAGAGAAGTGGCATGCAGCATCTGGGCAGGCGCTGCCGTCTCTTCTCAGTGTGCCTGAGGCCTTCAGGGTACAGTCAGAAGATGCCAACTCCCACATAATGACAGTTATTACTTTTAAAAACAAGAGGTAGTACCGGGCATACTAGAATGTTCTGCCACCCACTTCTTTCTCCCCTTCCCAAAATTAGATCAAAAATAGTTGTTTGGAAGAAAAGTCTTCTGGATAAGATACATTCCATATCATGCTTTCTAGTATGGATTTTGTTTTAAAAATTAGCTTACAAAGAAATGGTTTTCATTACGGCATTTGCATACATAGGTGTCATTTTACTTTGTTATTATTCAGCCCCGGTCCCCTTTGCTCTCCCCATCCTACCTGATCCCCTCTTACTGCTCCCCTGCTTTTCTCCAAATAATCCCCACTTCTGTTTCTATCTCACATGTATCTCATTACCCTTTTTATCCCCCGCCCAAGATTGCTTCCTCACCTCTCACGGTCCTCTTTCTACTCCCCCCCCCACACACACACCCCTGACTTAAATCCGAAGCCCACATAAGAGAGAAGACTTTGGTCTTTGAGTCCACTAATCCTGAGTTTATTCACTTACCATGGTGATCTTCAGCTCCACTCTTTTGTGCAAACATCGTGACTTAGAATTTTGCCAGGCGGTGGTGGTGCACGCCTTTAACCCTAGCACACAGGGAGGCAAAGGCAAGTGGATCTCTATGAAGTCTCTCTGGTCTACAAAGTGAGTTCTAGGACAGCCAAGGCTACACAGAGAAACCCTGTCTTGGAAAAAAAAAAAGATTTTGCTTTTGTCTCATCTTAAACTAACAAAGCAGATAGCGTTTGCTCGGGTGCTGTATTTTATACTTGAATTTCATGGATTGGTTGCTAAAAGAAGCCTTGTAGACCACTCAGTTCAGTGTCCCATGCCCTTCTCTGCTTATGAGTTTGAAGTTCACACCACTCAGCCTCTGCATCTTCTGTTATGTTTATTGCTTTTTCACCTACCTCGTGGCTTAAAAATGAAGGCAGGGCTAGTGGGCTCATGCCTTTAATCTCAGCACTTGGAGGGCAGAGGCTGCCAGGGTTATACAGTGAAACACTGTCTCAAAAATAAAAAAAAATTAAAAAGAAGGGGGGTGATATAAACGAGGAAATGTATAAATAATCCTGTTAAATCCCTAAATTGTTTGTAGATTTTGCTAATGCTGGTCTTTCACACTGCGAGTCATTGTGGAGATAATGCAGCTAGAATGTTCAGATGCCTTAGAGGTTATTTATAACTTGATAGAGAAGTTGGCTCATCTTTTAGTGCTATTATTTTATTTTGAAACAGAGTCTCACTATATAGACCAGGCTGCCTTTAAACTCACAGATATCCTGCCTTCCAGGTGCTAGGATTAAAGGCCTGTGCCACCATACCCAGATCCCTCTTAAGAACTCTTTCTATAATTTTGATTTTTAGTTTGGAAGTCTGACTCACATGCCTCCTGAGACTGTCGTAGGGCCAAGTTCCAATAAGCTTTGAGTGGGACCTTTGTGCTCTTGGCCACATGGTCTGGGCCTTCCATTAGCGTAGGTGGAAAAGGTGGTTCTGTCTGAAGCCCACAAAGACTGACAGGTGCTTAGCATGGCAAAGGAAAAGCCGGGTGACTGCCTCTGGGGGCATTTCTTGTCAGCAGTCTTCCAGGGTGGGTTTCTCCCTTGGCCTGGCCCTGCCATGTGCTGGTGAAAAGCTTGTGTGGATTTGTAGGTCTCTGCATTCTCACGGTGCTTTCCAGCTGAGCATCTTGGGGACCACTTACTTACTCTGTACCTGGACAGCAGGGCTAATAGCCCTGCCAGTCTAGGGCTGACTGTATGACATGGAAATGCTTGTCGTGTCGTGTATTAAGAGCTGAATACTCAGGATAGAAAGAGATTTATTTGTGTGTTTGAGGCACCGGGTGAGTGTAGTGGGCTGGGACAGTGAGAAGTTGGCAGAAACTACTGGCACCTGGCACTGCTCACAGGCATGGCTTTGTGTCCTCTTGTGAGTCCTTCCAACAACCCAAGCACTCAGTATTGCCTGGAAGATACAGAGAAGTTAGCTTCCTTGTCCCCAAGATCACACAGCAAACAAATACCTGACTTAGGAGTCAGGAAAAACAGGTAGTGTTAGCACCCTGGGACTTGAGAGGTGGGGTGGGAGTGGGTGAGGACCAGTCTCTTAAGATTTGATAGATAAGAAATTAGAAATGCCAATGTGAATTTGATAATATTATTATGACTTGTAGAGGATGTTGGTGATGAAGGAGAAGAGGAGAAAGAATTCATTTCCTATAACATCAACATAGACATTCATTACGGGGTCAAGTCCAATAGGTAAGTAGTGTGAGTATGCTATTATGATAATGAGCTACAGGTCTACTGCACATGAACACATCCTGAACATAGGCAAGATTTCTAAGTCAGTCTAAATCCTGAAACACTCCAATTTTAATAGTCACACATAGTGCCGGTCTTATATTTCAGCTGTCATGTACTTACTAGTAGTTTAGGGTTTCAACTAGATTTTATTCTTTGGTCTAATAATAATCTCTGCTTTTATTTATTTGCGTCATTATAAATTAGTAGTAAACATTCTTGTGTACAGGCCTGATTCTTTTTAGGATAAATCCTTCAAAGTAGTATTACTAATTCACAGGAAAGACATCGTTAAAGTTTTAATGAATGTTGCTAGATTTTCCACCTTCCAGAAAGTTTGTATCAACTTGTAATTCCAGTAGAAACTTTCAAGTTTCCATATATGAATACTATCATTATTCTGCATTGGCAGTCAAGAGTTCTTAAGCAATTTCAAGACTACAGGGGAGTTGCTGAGTATAGTGGTACACTCTGTACCCCAGCATGTAGAAGGCTGAAGCTAGAGGACCAAGCTTGGGGTCAGCCTAGTCTGCATAGGAGGGAAAGACTCTGTCTCAAAAAAAAGGTTGCAGAAGAGTTTTGTGGACAGTGAGTAGAACTCCCAGATAGGAGTTGCTAGCATTTGCCACACATGGGTTGGGGAAGCACAGTGATTTGCCTAACCTGCACTGCAGTGTGTGTGTGTAAATTTTTCCTTCGGCTTCCCATCTTTTGTGGTACTGTAAGCACTCTCCCATTGGGTAGGTCACAGTTACAGGAGCCTTTCCTCTACTTCCACCACGTGGGTTCCAGGGTGGAGGACGAGGGATTGCTACAGGATACAGTCATTCTCCCATAGTGGGAAAGGAAGATGGTCACAGCTAGAAAAGCAACCATTCAGTCTGGTTGGTTGGTTAGTTTGAGACAGGTCTCACTGTGTATTCCCGGCTGGCCTGAAACTCACAAGAGATACCCCTGCCTCTGCCTTCTGAGTGCTGAGATTAAAGGTGTATGCCACCACACCTACCCAGCTCAGTGTGTTCTTAATATAATTTTAAGTTAAACATTCAAATGAAGTTTTAATTTGTTTTCAACACAAAAACTACAGCTGTTAAAACTACTAAGAGTGGGACTTACCTATTCTAATTCTGCCTTTGCCTTTTAGCTTGGCATTCATCAAGCGAACTCCTGTGATTGATGCAGATAAGCCAGTGTCTTCCCAGCTCCGAGTCCTCACTCTCAGTGAAGACTCACCCTATGAAACCCTGCATTCTTTCATCAGCAATGCAGTGGCTCCTTTTTTCAAGTCCTACATTAGAGAGTCTGGCAAGGCAGACAGGTAAGCCCTGCTTTCTCACTACAGCAGTATATCTTACTCGTTACAGCAGTATATCTCCTTAATACTGAACAGACCTTACATAATGCTCTAGTTCTGAGATACTTCATGTCTTTGTAGGGATGGTGATAAGATGGCTCCTTCAGTTGAAAAAAAGATTGCAGAACTTGAGATGGGACTCCTTCACCTGCAGCAGAATATTGAGATCCCAGAGATCAGCTTGCCCATTCATCCCATTATCACGAACGTTGCAAAGCAGTGCTATGAGCGTGGAGAAAAGCCCAAAGTTACAGATTTTGGTGATAAGGTTGAAGACCCAACTTTTCTTAACCAATTACAGTCTGGAGTTAATCGGTGGATCCGAGAAATTCAAAAGGTAAGAGCACTGTGAAATGATTTGCTCTTTGGCAGTGGTTTGCTCTTTTAATGTCTGTGGGAAGCTGCCCCAAGTTCTGGTGTGACTAACGTGATGGTAGGAGCCCCTCCTGTTTCTAGGGATGTTCATGCAGGGCCAGAGTCTGGGCAGAATAGTAAGTATACTGTGAACTGCGGGGCATTTAACCCAACCACCTCACCAAGCTTCAAACCAAACCCTTCAAATGTATAGGGGAGAGATCAATTTGAGACTTGCAAGTCAATGTCATCTTATCTTCAAAGGTGACCAAACTCGATCGAGATCCTGCGTCGGGAACTGCCTTGCAAGAAATCAGCTTTTGGCTAAACTTGGAACGTGCACTGTACCGCATCCAGGAGAAGCGGGAGAGCCCTGAGGTCCTCCTGACTCTGGACATCTTGAAGCATGGCAAACGTTTCCACGCCACTGTCAGTTTTGACACTGACACAGGTAAGACCCAGAGCTGATAATCTGATGCATAAGTTATTGATCTTGCTTCTTAAGGTCTTTTGATAATTTAGATGACAATTAGTAGATGCACTGTGGGCTGAGACCCAGGCCCAGCCTTGTATGTACCAGCAGGACACACCCTAAGCACTACTCTTAGTGTCTCTTAGATCCTGAGTAAATGCTCTTCCACTGAGCTAGCCCCAGCCTAATCACAGAACTTTGGAATTAGAGGTAGGATTCTAAGGCCAAGGCCAACCTGATCTACATAGCAAGACCCTATTTCAAAGACAACCGAGGGATAGGAATATAGCTCAATGATAGAGTGCTTGCCTAGCAAACATAGGTCTTGGGTCCAGTACCAAATTCTGTAGTAGGTTAGCTAATTCTTTTTTTTTTTTTTTTAAGATTTATTTTATTTATTATGTATACAGTGTTCTGTCTGCATGTTTGCCTGCATGCCAGATTTCATTACAGATGGTTGTGGGCCACCATGTTATGTGGTTGCTGAGAATTGAAGTCGGGACCTTTTGAGCGGTCGATGCTCTTAACCTCTGAGCCATCATCTCTCTAGCCCAACTAATTCCTTTTTAATAGGACCAGTAGGAGTGAAGTTGCATTGGCATGTACTAAACCCAGAAATGTTTGGCCAGTATCTATTTGTAAAGCATTTCTACAAGCTCCATAGCCACAAAGATCAAGTAATTAAGACCATTTATTTCCTCCCAACAAAACATGGTACTCAGCATTTTAAGTAAGGAAATCTGAAGTAGAGCTCTTCATGCTACCATGACCACCTTACAAATGTTAACTGGCATTCACCAACACTGATATGTACATTCGATTCTTTAATTTAAAACAACTCTGAAACTTTAATTACTTCTTTTTTAAGATGGGTTTTTATGTAGTCATGTAGCCTAGACTGGCCTCAAACTTGGTATATAGCCAAGGATGATCTTGAACTCCTGACCATCCTGTCTGCATTTCCCCAGTACTGGGGTAACAGGAGTACCACCTCGCCTTGCTTTGAATCTTTCTTCCCTATGTCAGAGGAAGAGGTAGACTCAACAGGAAAAACTGGCTTTTGGTCTATGTTCATAATGACACCTTTAAATTCAGCCGTTAGTGAGGGTCTCAAGGCTGACACTCAAGTTTCTCTAAACTTAGTTATTACAGTAAAACATGTAGACAATGCTAAAGCAGAATATAAAGTTAAGCCATGCAATTGCCTCCAGCAAGTGTTGGGGTGCAAGGCTGGCTACCATCAATTTTTAACGTGTTGGGGGTGTATGTATGTGTGTGTGTGTGTGTGTGTGTGTGTCCGTGTGCGCATCATGTGTGTACACGGTGCCCACCAAGGCCAGAAGAGGCTATTGGGTCCTGAAAACTTATCATGGTTGTGAGCTACCATGTGGGTGCTGGGAACCAAACCCAGGTCCTCTGCAAGAGCAGCCAGTGCTCTTAACTACGGCGTCATCTCTCAACCCATCTCTGCTCTTAAGAAAAGCAAAACTGAGGCCATGTTAGGGCTATTGGTAATTTTTTTTCTTTCCAAATACCATGAATGATTTTTCTGTAACTAAAGCATTTATAACATCAAAATGCATTCCATAGTTAAGACGTCGTTTACTTGACTTTATTACTTTCCACAAAAGCCATTAACCCTTTCTGTCAATCCAGGTCTCAAGCAGGCGTTAGAAACAGTGAATGACTACAATCCTCTGATGAAAGATTTCCCCCTAAATGACTTGCTCTCTGCCACTGAGCTGGACAAAATAAGGCAGGCACTTGTTGCAATTTTCACACATCTGAGAAAGATCCGAAACACAAAATACCCCATTCAGCGGGCACTGCGTCTTGTGGAGGCAATTTCCAGAGACTTGAGTTCTCAGCTGCTCAAAGTCTTGGGCACTAGGAAGCTGATGCATGTAGCTTATGAAGAATTTGAAAAAGTAAGTCTTAGTTCTTAGAAAACCACCCTGAACCAGTGAGATGATGTGACGAAATGACAAGTCCATCTCCCACATTTCGCCATAGGTCATGGTGGCTTGCTTCGAAGTCTTCCAGACGTGGGATGATGAGTATGAGAAGCTCCAGGTGCTGTTGAGAGACATCGTCAAGAGGAAGAGGGAAGAGAACCTGAAGATGGTGTGGCGCATCAACCCTGCTCACAGGAAGCTTCAGGCGCGCCTTGACCAGATGAGAAAGTTTCGACGCCAGCATGAGCAGCTGAGAGCGGTCATTGTCAGGGTCCTGAGGCCACAGGTATGCCTCTTACAGACGTTCACGTGCTCTATGCTTTGATGCCTAGTTCACTCTTTTAAAGAACTAACTACTTCGTACTTAGTGTTTTCTTCAGTTTTCCTTCGTCGCTTGTCATCTTTGAGCTCTTATGATGCTGCGTTATGTTGTTCTAGGTATCCAAATACGTAGTGTGCTCAGCATGGGGTGCAGTGCAGAGCAGAGTACTGGCCAGCGTGTGAGGTCCCAGCTCCCCCACCATGCTCCACCCATTCCTTCTGCCCTTCACCTTGAGAGCCCTAGAGCCAGACACCCTGGGTTTAGATTGTAGTGTGTGACTTTTACAGAGTCTTTGCCCATAAATTATGAGAAATGATTGTTTATCTCTGAACTTAATTAAAATAATTCAGTGCTTCCCTTTTTCTTTGTACATTTTTGGGGTAGAGTATTTTGTTCCGTTTTTTTTGTTGTTGTTGTTTTTTGTCTTGTTCCATCCTAGGGATTAAAGTCGTCAGGTGCCGTGTTGCTGAATGACACCCTGGTCCTGTATGTTCTTCTCCTCTTTGCTTTCCCTCTTCTTTTTCACCAGTTATTCTTTCCTTTCTGAAAAAGCAAAGACAAAAGTGTGCCAGGAGATCGCATGGCGCAGTCATGGTTGGATTGTGACTATCAAGGAAGGAAGGTTTAAAAGGCCACACTGCTGCATCGTAACCCTGTGCTCGGCAATGACAGAATTCACCTCTTTTGCACATATTTTTGTTCCAAATCTTTCTTTTAGGTCACAGCAGTTGCACAACAGAACCAAGGAGAGGCACCCGAACCCCAAGACATGAAGGTGGCTGAAGTCCTCTTTGATGCTGCAGATGCCAATGCTATCGAGGAGGTGAACCTGGCCTATGAGAATGTCAAGGAAGTAGATGGGCTGGACGTTTCCAAAGAAGGTACAGAGGCTTGGGAGGCTGCCATGAAGAGATACGATGAGAGGATCGACCGTGTGGAGACCCGCATCACTGCCCGCCTTCGAGATCAGCTCGGCACAGCCAAGAATGCCAATGAGATGTTTAGGATTTTCTCCAGGTTCAATGCACTGTTCGTCCGCCCACACATCCGAGGGGCCATCCGTGAATACCAGACCCAGCTGATCCAGCGTGTAAAAGATGACATCGAATCTCTGCACGACAAGTTCAAGGTCCAGTACCCTCAAAGCCAAGCTTGTAAAATGAGTCATGTCCGTGACTTGCCTCCTGTGTCAGGGTCTATCATCTGGGCTAAACAGATTGACAGACAGCTCACTGCCTACATGAAGCGAGTGGAAGACGTCCTGGGCAAAGGCTGGGAGAACCACGTGGAAGGGCAGAAGCTGAAGCAGGATGGAGACAGCTTTCGAATGAAGCTCAACACCCAGGAGATCTTCGATGACTGGGCAAGGAAGGTTCAGCAGCGCAACCTTGGTGTCTCGGGGCGCATCTTCACCATTGAGAGTGCTCGTGTGCGGGGTCGCACTGGGAATGTGCTCAAGCTGAAGGTGAACTTCCTTCCAGAGATCATAACTCTGTCCAAAGAAGTGCGAAACCTCAAGTGGCTTGGCTTCCGTGTGCCACTTGCAATCGTGAACAAGGCTCACCAAGCTAACCAACTCTACCCATTTGCCATCTCACTGATTGAAAGTGTCCGCACTTACGAACGTACCTGTGAGAAGGTGGAGGAGCGCAACACCATCTCACTCTTGGTGGCCGGCTTGAAAAAGGAGGTACAGGCCTTGATCGCAGAAGGCATTGCCCTGGTGTGGGAGTCCTACAAACTCGACCCCTACGTGCAGCGCCTGGCAGAGACGGTGTTCAACTTCCAGGAGAAGGTAACTTAATTTGACCCTTCAGCATGTGTGGTGGATCTGGTCGCTAAGTCAGGGAACATTGGTTCTCCCCAGCAGTCTGTAAGATGGAAGCTAAAGCCACTGGAGCTCGGGAGTAGAGGTGTTTCCTGGGGCTTTGGGAATGCTGGCGAGGAACACTGAGAAATCTAGATAGAGAAGGACCGAGGGGCCATAGGCAGGTGCCGATACAGCTAGAGGGAGAGGTGTCTCCAGACTGTAGGAGTGCTTGGTCCCTGAGCAGGGCAGAGGGAAAGACACTGGTGGTGTTCCTGGCCATGCAGGGGAGCCGCATCCTCACGCCAGCGCCTAGGGCTAGCTGTTTATGGAGGGACTTCTCTGCCTTGAGTGAGCAGAGTTCTTCATGAGAGGAACAGGAGTAAAAGTAATAGAGCAAGTGGATGTTTTAATGCTAAACACACCTCCTCCAGGTGGACGATCTCCTGATAATTGAAGAAAAAATAGACCTGGAAGTCCGTTCCTTGGAAACCTGCATGTATGATCACAAGACCTTCTCCGAAATCTTGAACAGAGTTCAGAAAGCAGTGGACGACCTAAACCTGCACTCCTACTCCAATCTGCCCATCTGGGTCAACAAGCTGGACATGGAGGTATGGCTGGGTTGGCCAGAGTGCTTTTCGTTTCTGCTGTCCCCGCAGGCATGAGCCCTGTTAGGTGCGGCCTTTAGTTGTCTGCAAAGCATTTCCTTAGATTTTCACTCGGCTGGTCCTCCAGAATCCCTCAACCAATGCCACAGCAGAATGCTCTGTGCCCTGTCCCCTGCAGTTCTCAGCGAGGAGCAGGGAGTTGAGGCTCAGAGGAGAGCCCCTCCTTTTGCTGGATACATGCCAGGTTCCTTTTGGTCTTTCTCTCCTGGTCATAGGATTTCAGTTGTTTTCTTTTTTGGTGGCAATGGTGGTGATGCTGGGGATGGAGTCCAGTGCCTTTCTCACCATTGATCCGCGCCGCAGCCCCGAGCCCTCCGGGCATCCTTCTCTGACCACTGCCCTCTCCACACCAGATTCCTAAAGCTGTGGGAGGTGAGGCCAGGGCTGAGTGGCTTTTCTTACTGCTGCATTTGGAGAGGACAAGTGGCTGGAGAGGCCATAGTAGAGATTACAGATTGAACGTGGCTGGTTCTCTCCTTAAATTTAAAATGGTTTCCATGCAGAGGATATGGTAGGAAGAAAAGTTAACAGCCCACAGATGCTATGGATGGCCCTCAGCCCTCACATTCCTGCAGTGTTGTATGGCCTAGGGCACACTGGTGGCAAAGACATGCAGAAGTCCTGTGTCCTGTGTGTCACACAGGAAATTTGCCTCATTCTGGACAGAGAGAAGGCTTTCTTCTACTTGTTGAAGGGAAATGGCTTGATCTCCAAGCCACTGTTGCTAGTTTCACCTCTAAATCTAGCTACCTCCAACCAAGCCCCACAAAATCAAAACAAATGAGTTTTCCATCATAAATAATAGCCACCAAGATTTTAACTGCCTCTACAACATGGCGTTAAGTCTCCCTGTCACTGTCACCAGCCAGGGAGACTGGTGATCACAAGTCCCAAAGGTGGAGAATGCAGCCGAGATGAGGCTGTAGATGGGACGGAAGGGAGACAGATGGCGGTTGCAAACCCGGCTTTGACACCTGCCACCTCCTCATTCTCGTGCTTTGTGAGCTCCCCTGCAAAAGCAGCCACTCAGTGACTGTGCTTTCTCTGTAGATTGAAAGGATCCTGGGTGTTCGTCTGCAAGCTGGACTCAGAGCTTGGACCCAGGTTCTGCTTGGACAAGCTGAAGATAAAGCAGAAGTTGACATGGATACAGACGCTCCGCAAGTTAGTCACAAGCCTGGTGGAGAGCCAAAGATCAAAGTGAGTATTTCCATTGGCACTCACCTGGGTGTAAGCAAAGCAAGGTCCTCCCCTTGAGAAGGACCTCTAGAAGCTAAGGCAAGAGGATCACAAGTTCAAGGTTGGCCTAGGCTATGTAGGGAGACCCAGTCTCAAAAAAAAAGGTGCCTGTGAGGACAAGGTCTGGGGATATAGCTCAGTGTTAGAGCGCTTGTTTAGAATTTGGGAATCCTTGATTGGATTCCTGGCACCAGGACTGGGGACTGGGGGGCATGAAGAAGTCACCTTCTACTGGAAAAGCCTGACAGCACCACCCGTGATTTGGGTGTTACTACGTGCTTATAATGTCTTGTGATGGGAAGGGCACTTCACACCTGCTTTTTCTCAGAAAACGTATGAGAGAAATAAAAGCTCACACTGATGGTCAGTCTGCACAGCATTGACCAGAGCTCTCCTGAAGTGTCAGGGTCATGGAAAATAGACAGTGCCTTGGGTTGGAAAGGGTTGAGAACATAGGACAACTAAATTCAAGCACAGGGTGAACCAGGCTCTGTCAGTGTCAGTGAAGCTGCTGAAACACTTTGTTCTTTCTTTGCAGTCTCCTGTCAGTTCAAATAATTTCAAAACAGCCGTAAAGAACTCAAAGTCTGATTTGGGAAACATACACGAGGGAATTCTTACGTGCCCAGTATCTATGTGATAAACTATTTCAATAGCTGCATGTAACAAGTTGTCTGAGTCCAGGCCAGCAGCAGAGCAGCCCATGCTGGGCAGTAGGCTGAAGGCTCTGCGGGGTTGTGTTAGCAGGAACTGTGTGCTCCCAAAGGCGTCTGCTTGGTAGTGATCCATACACCCTGTATTGTCTCCTGTTTCCACTCTTGGTGTTATTTACCTGTACATTTGGCTCACAGCATGGGAACCCAAATGAACTACACCAGTAGTCTTTATCTGAGAGAAGCCATTGGGACTTCCTTAAACTACAAGCTCTATCTTTTTTTCTATTTTTTTAAAAACATTTTATTTTCATTCATGATAATGTTTTTGTGCGTGTGTGCCACGTGCTTGCAGAGGCCAGAAGAAGGTGTTAGATCACCTGGAGCTGGATTACAGCTCATCACTGCCTGATTTGGGTGCTAGGAACTGACTGGGGTCCTCTAGACGGTCAGGATATGTGTGGTCTTAACTGCTTGAGCCAGCTCTCCTGGCCCGTCGTCTGTCTGTCTTTTCCTTTACTTTGGGTTGTTTTTTGTTTTTTGTTTGTTTGTTTGTTTGTTTGTTTGTTTGTTTGGAGACAGAGTCTCTCTGGACCTGGTTGTCCTGCAACTCACTCTGTAGACCAGGGTGGCTTGAACTCACAAATATCTACCTGCCTCTGTCTCCTGAGTGCTGGGATTAAGGATGTGCACCACTACATCCCCTCTTTCTTCTTTAATGCTTAATTTCTTAACTTTTTAGTCCTGTAGTTCTTTGTTCCTAAAGCATTCTTTAGATAAAATTTTTAAATTACATCTATTTTCTTGGGGAAGGAGCATGTGTACCATGGCCTGCTTGTGGAAATCAGAGGACGCCTAGTGGGAGTCAGTTCTCTCCTTCTTCCGTGTGGGCCTCGGGGTCAAACTCAGTTGTCAAGGCTTAGCAACGGTCCCCTACCAGCTGAACCATCTCATCAGCCCATAAACATGCTTTTTAAAATATTGTATCCCAGTGAAACAATGCGTGTGTCTGACGTAATAAATCCATTCGCCAGTGGAGATAAAGTCGGAACTCTGAACTAGCCTGAAGTACTGACTTGCGGTAGCACAGACAGTGGAGATCGGATCATTCACCATATGGCTGGCAGCAGTGCCACCTCCCCGCTGCTTCCGGGATACTAGTTTTTCAGGCCTCGAGGTCCTTTTATTGAACACGTGGATTCCAACACAGGCACCAGGGCACCTAGAGCAGATGACGAAGTGCCTGTCCCCAGCCTCTTGTGATCTTAAAGGGACAAATGTGAACTAGTCCAGGAGTGCATCTGACAAAGTGACAGACTTTGTGGTTCTAACCAAAGATGTCATGATTTAGACAAAGAAGATTGTTAAGAATCAAAACGATTTTATTAAAATATATTGCTGAGTAAAAACAAAACTTTTTTTTTTTTAACAGAACGTTGTTCATGAACTAAGAATAACAAACCAGGTAATCTATTTGAATCCACCCATCGAAGAGTGCAGGTACAAGCTATACCAGGAGATGTTCGCCTGGAAGATGGTTGTGCTGTCCCTGCCCAGGATCCAGAGTCAGAGGTACCAGGTAAGCATCCAGGGTCTCCAAACATGTGCCCTCTGACCAGGTCTCACCTGGACTCGGATGCTACTTCTCAGGATGCGTCATTAAACAAGCCCTGTACATGTCTTTTCATGTACAGGTCCCGTGTTCTAAGGGAAAGCTTGACATTTGCAGTCTCCCTCATCTCCTCAAAGTTTCCTCCATGAGCTTCTTCTGGCTCTGCCTCCTGAGCTCTGGTGTTAAAGGCACCTGTCACTATGCCTGGCCCATGAACTCCTTTGATAATCCCAGTCCTCCTGTTTTCCTCTCTACGCCATTGTTACTTTGGTTTTGGACATCGGGTCTCACCGTACAGTCCTAGCTGACCACCAGCCTCAGCCTCCTGAATACTGGGATGGCCTCACCCAGCTCCTACTTATAGAGAAATTTTCAAGCACGTGCAGAAGTGGGAACCATGAGCTCCTATCTGCAGCCTTATTTATCAGCACGTGGCTGTTCTCACTTCACTTGTTGCTCCCCACCGACAAGTTTAAAGCCAATCCTAGATTATAGTCTTCCTGGTATACTTGTAGGGCCAGAGGAAAACCTGAAAGACCTTTTTGTCCATAATTCTAGCCAGATTCCACAGCTCTGCCATGCAGTCTGTTCTAGAACTTAGTAATTGTGCTAGAACCACACCCTTTACAATTTAAACAAATAAACAAACAAGTTTATTATTTTTTCAATTTCAATTTTTATTTTATGTGTATTTTTTTTTCCTGCTTGTATGTCTGTGTGAGGGTATTAGAACCCCTAGAACTGGAGTTACAAGACAGTCTTGAGCTGCCACATGGGTGCTAGGAGTTGAACCTGGGTCCTCTGGAAGAGTAGCCAGTGCTCAGAACTACTGGGCCATCTTTCCAACCCCAAAACACACCTTTTTTTCCCCACGACTTTGAGCATAAATGTCACTCTTTCAGGGTTTATTTGTTTTTGTTGTTGTTTTAATTACAGTTATTTGGGATGTGTTTGTGCATACACACACTTTTTCACTTATCACAGAAAGTGAAGGTCAGAGAACAACTTGCAGGTCAGATACCTCCTTCCACCTTGTAGGTTCATTCTGGGAACTGAACTCAAGACATGGGCTTGGTGTCAGGTGCCTACTGAGCCATCTCCCTGGTCCTTGTAGTATGTTTTGCTCAGCTGATCAAAACCATGCTGTGAATTTTGGTTTCTGTCCCAGGCATCTACATTATCATTTTGTGATCCTCCTTGTCCTAGTCTGTGTTTAAAGCTTTGCATTGTCTTATTTCTCTCCACACTGACAAATGAAAGCTTGCCTGTTCCTGGACACTAATACTTAGACACTTGAGCACCCTTCAACCAGCTCTGCTCTGACACAGCCGTCTCCACATTCAGATGCAACCTGACCTTACCCGGAGCCCAGGCCCATCTCTGCAGTTGCTGCTTTCCATCTCTGTTCTGTCCTGTAGACGAATTTCTAAATGGTCTTATTAAATAAAAACACGGAGCCAAATATAAGGGTGAAAACCTGAGAGATCAGGGAAATAGGGAAAGCCACAGCTAACCTCACCTCACCAACTCCACAGCTTCCAAAGAGACCTACTTCCTGTATATCCACGCCCATATGCCTTTTTGTTCTGTTCTCTTTTGCTCTCTCAGCCCAGCTATATCACTTCCTCTTCCTGCCCAGCTCTGTCACTTCCTGTCTGTACAGACCTCCAGACCTCTGTGGTTGGTGCTGCGATTAAAGGCGTGTGTCTTCATGCCTGACTCTGTTCCCCAGTATGACCTTGAACTCACAGAGATCCAGACAGATGCCTGCCTGCCAAGTGATAAGAATAAAGGCGTGTGCTGCCATTGCCTGACTTCTGTTTAATATAGTGGCTGTCTTTTTCCTCTGATCTCCTGGCACGCTTTATTTATTAGCGCACAAATAAAATATCACCACACTGTCCCATAGCCATGACTTGGTGCCCTTCTTGCTGTACTCCTTCCTCTCTGGGCCTTCTTTCCACCCAGTCCAGAAACCATGTGTTAGCCGTGACGTCTGTCATCACTGTCTTTAAAGTTCATCCTGGTCTGTTTCCCCGCAGTCACTGTTGCCACTCTATCCGAGGTGCCACCATCTTCTTGGGTTACTAATGTTTCCTCCTACCATTCTCTCTGCCTCTGCTCCCTAAAACTAGTCTTCACTTTTGGAGTAAACCTGCCTGCCTTTGCTCCGCTGTGGCTCCTCTCACAGCCTGCCGCCTCTCTTGCGGGAAGCGGCAGTCCTGGTGCTTGTTGGGCCCATAGTTACCTTTTTGCCTTTCTGACCTTAATTTCTGCTTCTCCCCTCCTGGCTCTGCTCAGGCCTCGCTGAACTCTTGCTGGCCCTCAACCATGCAGACTGACTCTGGCATCAATTCCTGAACTACAAAAAATAAGTAAAACACGACCAGTCCCTGTCCTCCCTATCTCTTTCCTACTCATTCTGCACAGACTTGCTTCCCATCTGACACTCTGTACATGGGTGTTCTTTGTCTCGACCCTCCTGTAGAATCTGACTCCATGGGAGTGGGAGTGTCTGTTTATTGTACTTAGACTGAGGCCTGACATGTAGCAGGTGCTCGGGCAGTTGAGATGAACCAAGGGCTCCTGCATTCTTTACCCTGTTAGTGTCTCCATGTTTTCCAGCTTGTGGTTACTCTAGTGTTCCCTTTATTGGTTTAACGAGTTAAATATAATCAGGCTTCTTGTTACTTGTGCCTAGGGAAAGTGGATATTATCTCTTAAAAGATAATCTTTTGATGGTGACTTTTAGTTATTTTTAGTAAATAAAGGTGACTGAGATTGGCATTGTGTGCACTGTTTACCATTCGTATCCTGCTCTTGTTGGTCAGGTGGGCGTGCATTATGAATTGACTGAGGAAGAGAAGTTCTATCGGAATGCATTGACACGCATGCCCGATGGCCCCGTCGCCCTGGAAGAGTCGTACTCTGCGGTCATGGGCATTGTGACTGAAGTTGAGCAGTATGTTAAGGTAAGATGCTCTTGACTCCCTCCCAGTGCAGTGGGTACTCTATTCTAGACATGCAAGAGGATGAGAGAAGGGCTGGGGTGTAGCTAGAGGCCCTGGATTCAATCCCCAGCACCACCAAAAAAGGAAGAAAGAAGGAAAAAATACTGGGAAGCTAATAGGTCTTAATAGGTAGTATGGTCCAATGGGCAACACTTGCTTTATTTATTATCTATCTTCTGGGTGTTTATTTATTTGGAGGCAGGGTCCTACTCCTTATTCTAGCCCTGGCTGGCCTGGAGTTACTTGCTTAGTAGACCAGGCTGACCTAGACCCTGGAATTCTTTTGTCTCCTGAGAGCTGCAGTTACATGTGTGTCCCCACACCTGGCTGCGTCCTACCATGTAACTTGGTCTGGTCTGGAACTAACTATGTAGACCAGATTTGCCTGGAACTCACAGAGTTCATCTGTCTCTGCCCACAGTGCTAGGATTAAAGATGTGCACCATCACACCTCGTGATTTGCTTGTTTTAAAGCCAAGAGTGAATAGAAGGATAAACCTTGTAGGGTCTTAACTATGGTTTCCAAGCAAAGTAAATGTTCTCCTTTTGCTGTATGAGTCTGCGACTGAAGTGAGGTTTTCTAATGGCATGAAAACGTGAATCTGGACTGTGGCATAATGTTGCTAGTATATTAGTGGTCAGCAGAACAGCAGCTGGAATCGGGCGTGTTCCTTATTTGCAGGTCTGGCTTCAGTACCAGTGCTTATGGGACATGCAGGCGGAGAACATCTACAACAGGCTTGGGGAAGACCTCAACAAGTGGCAGGCTCTCCTGGTCCAGATAAGGAAAGCCAGGGGGACCTTCGACAACGCAGAGACCAAGAAAGAGTTTGGACCCGTGGTGATAGATTACGGCAAGGTGAGTGTGGCTCATTCTCGAACGGCGTCAGGAGACTGGCAAAGCTGTGCTGGTGTTTGGCTCTGTGCTGGAGCTTAAACACCAGGAGAGAAGTGACAGGCGCTGTGTGTCAACTACCCGCAGGTCCAGTCCAAGGTGAACTTGAAGTATGACTCCTGGCATAAGGAGGTGCTCAGCAAATTTGGGCAGATGCTGGGGTCCAACATGACAGAATTCCATTCCCAGATCTCAAAGGTGAGGAGTGGGGATGTTGCCCAGGGAACTGGCAGCTGCAGGTTAAGCCTGGTCTCGTGGTAAAATATAGCCTTCTCTCCAACAGTCTCGCCAAGAGCTGGAGCAGCACTCTGTGGACACGGCCAGTACCTCTGACGCAGTGACCTTCATCACCTATGTGCAGTCTCTAAAACGGAAGATCAAGCAGTTTGAGAAGCAAGTTGAAGTGAGTTCACACGTTTGACCCGTCCGTGATTAGCTATTAATATCTTACGTTCTGAGGGACTCAGCACCTGAGGAGCGTTTCTTACAGTGCCATAAGCCACCATGACCACCGGATGTGCTTGTTAGAATGCACTGTGGCCAGCCTGGTATGATGACACACACCTGCAGTCCAGCATTTGGGAGGCTTAGGCAGGAGGATTGTGAGTTTAGGCCAGATTGGTCATCATAACAAGATCTGGTTTCAGAAAGAGGCTGCTGGGAGCAGAGACGTGACTGAGTGGGTAAATGCGCCTGCTGCCAAGCCTGATGACCTGAATTTTCCCTAGAACCACGAGGTGAAAGGAGAGAGCCGACTTCCACAAGTTGTCCTCTACCTTCTGCACACATGCTGTGACATGCGTGCTCCCCGCCACACACACCCTAAGTGCATGTGAAGGAAAAAGCGTGCAAACACTGCACATGGAGCCTAGGAGTCTGCCCTTGAAAGGCTCTGGGTGGTTGTCATGCACAGTTAGGTTTGAGAGGCACTGTCTGTCTAAACCTTACTGTTTTCGAGAACTTAGGAGTGGAGTGTTCTCTTGTAATTTAGGATAAGGGATGAAGCCCAGCGCAGGGGCTCTGTGCCCACTAGGTGCTGTTAGGTGTAGTAACTGGCGGGCCACTCCAGGCTCTGCACTATCACTGTGACCACAGTAATCTGGAGGTGGACAGTTGTGGAAGAGCAGATGCCTTGGTCTGTGGTTCTGGGCAGGGGTGGGGTGGGGTTGGGTGTTCTCTCTTGTTGGGACTTTGGCAGTAGTTTTCCTGTGGTTATAGAAAACAAAAACAAATGATCTTTTAACTCTCAAAGCTCTACCGCAATGGGCAGCGTCTGCTGGAAAAACAGAGGTTCCAGTTCCCACCCTCTTGGCTTTACATTGACAACATCGAGGGTGAGTGGGGGGCCTTCAATGACATCATGCGCCGGAAGGACTCTGCCATTCAGCAGCAGGTGGCAAACCTGCAGATGAAGATCGTGCAGGAGGACCGGGCTGTGGAGAGCCGCACCACCGATCTGTTGACAGACTGGGAGAAGACCAAACCTGTCACGGTGAGCTTCGCTAAGCCTGCCTGCCTGCAGCATAGCATGGGTTATTGCTGTCAGGGATGGGAAGCCCCGCTGGGCTTAGCTTGCCAGAACTAAAGATGGGGTTGCCCTCTGTAATTAAAAGGCTGGCCTGGCAGCCAGTCCTGTAGGCTGAGGCAGAAGGATCACCTGGGTGTGTGAGTTTAGGGCAGCGTAGCAAGCTAAAAGCAATAGCAATAGACAGTGAGACGCTGGAAATAGAGCTGGTAGAGATCTTACCTAGTGTGTGGATGCCCTGAGTATTTGTAGCTAGTAAGTGTGAAAGCCAGGGCAGTCCTTATTTACCCAGAGGGTAGTCATTTCAGTCAGTTATTGGTATTTGTTTATTTCATGTCTGTGGGTGTTCTGCCTGCTTGTCTCTCTGTGCACCGTGTGTATGCAGTGCCTCTGGAGGCCAGAAGAGGGTGTCAGATCCCTTGGAACTGGAGTCAGAGACAGTTGTGAACTGCTGTTTTGGTGCTAGGACTCAAACCCAGGTCCTTTGGAAGAGAGCAGCCAGTGCTCTTAACCACTGAGCTGTCCCTCCAGCCCCCTGGGAGGTGTTTTTAAATGATTAAAACTTGTTTTGCTGTTTTTAAACTGCCCTTAGACATGCTCAGAATTTAGAATTTGTTCCCCAAACAGCTCAAGCTTCACAAGGCAGCTCCTAGCTGCCTACATCATGGGGAGATGTGGTTCTTGTCTTGTCCCTGTTGGCCCTCCGCTGTCTTGAAGCCCCAGGGTCCCCTCTCCTGGGACAGTCCTGCCACTCTCTGTGCTCTGGCTGTTCCAGGGCAATCTGCGCCCTGAGGAGGCTCTTCAGGCCCTGACCATATACGAAGGGAAGTTTGGCCGGCTGAAGGATGACAGAGAGAAATGTGCAAAGGCCAAGGAAGCTCTGGAACTGACAGACACGGGACTCCTCAGTGGCAGTGAAGAGCGTGTTCAGGTAAGGACCTGTGAGTGCAGAGTGTGGAGACCTGCTCCACCAGACTCGACCACCATCCTGGTCATCCGAAGGGCCCTGGCAGATGCTAAGGTGGTTTTTCTTTTTGTTGCCAATTTGTAAGCTGCTCTAATGTCCCCAGTTTAACTACCTTGCTGTTCTCAATCACAGGTGGCCTTGGAGGAATTACAGGACCTCAAAGGTGTTTGGTCAGAACTTTCTAAGGTCTGGGAACAAATTGATCAAATGAAGGAGCAACCATGGGTCTCAGTTCAGCCTCGTAAGGTAACTTGCTGAAGTGGATGTCTGAGTCTGTCTTTTTATTAGCAGTCACAGAAAGAACTTTGTAAGTTCACAAGCTGTCACTTATGTCCTTATGTGTTATTTATGTGATTCATCCAGACTGATGAACCTTGTCTTAGAGCCATTCAAAAGCTTGCAGCTCAGTAGGTAGAGTACTCACCCAGCCCACACAAAACCTTAGGTTCAGTCCCCAGAACTCCGACTGGTGGAGTTAGGTGGGCCTTTGTAAGTTCAAGGCTAGCTTTGGATACATGAGACCATGTATCAGAAGGAAATTAAAAAAAAAAATCCATACAGTGTTGTTGATGTTGATGTTGTTTTGTGTGTGTCTGTGTGTGAGAGAGAGACTCCATTCTCTTGTGTCTCCTGACAGCTTCGACAAAACTTAGATGGCCTCTTGAACCAGCTGAAGAACTTCCCTGCACGGCTTCGGCAGTACGCCTCCTATGAGTTTGTTCAGAGGCTGCTGAAAGGCTACATGAAGGTGGGTGACTCTCCCTTTTGGGTACTGCGTGTCTTTTCAGAGGACACTGCTCACGTCCTGTCTGCCCTGCACAGATAAACATGCTGGTAATTGAACTGAAGTCTGAGGCACTTAAAGACCGGCACTGGAAACAGCTGATGAAGAGGCTTCACGTGAACTGGGTGGTTTCTGAGCTGACCCTGGGCCAGATCTGGGATGTTGACCTCCAGAAGAATGAAGCTGTTGTCAAGGATGTACTGCTAGTGGCGCAAGGGGAGATGGCTTTGGAGGAATTTTTGAAGCAGGCAAGTGATGGGAGTGGGCGTCAGGCTGTTGATGGATTTGACTGTGTAAAACGAGGTGTTGTCATCTGTGTATCTCTGTCCCCAATGTTTGGTGCCTACAAATGCTGAGTGCTGAAATGTGCTGGTAATGGCCTTTTCCTGGCTCCACTCAGATTCGGGAAGTGTGGAATACATACGAACTGGACTTAGTCAACTATCAGAACAAATGCCGCCTGATCCGAGGCTGGGATGACCTCTTCAACAAGGTCAAGGAGCACATCAACAGCGTGTCCGCCATGAAGCTCTCTCCATACTATAAGGTTCGTTGCCAGGGCACTCTTCTGCAACTGGGATTACACCTTAAGTGTCTGCTTATGTAAAATGTGGGTCAGACAACTTGATGGGATCCTGATTTGCAATTTTCATCACCTTTGGCATATCCTTGGGGGGAAAGGTTAGTGGTTGAGCTCTGCCCTCCTGTGTACCCACCAGGTGTTTGAAGAAGATGCCCTGAGCTGGGAAGACAAGCTGAACCGGATCATGGCCCTCTTCGACGTGTGGATTGATGTGCAGAGGCGCTGGGTCTACTTGGAGGGCATCTTTACAGGCAGTGCGGACATCAAACATCTGCTGCCCGTGGAAACCCAGCGCTTCCAGAGGTACAGCTCCAGCAGGATCAGGCACTGGCAGGGCTGAGGAGCCCCTGCAAAGGCTGACCAGCTCTCCTTTGTTCTCTAGTATCAGCACAGAGTTTTTGGCTCTGATGAAAAAAGTCTCCAAGTCTCCACTTGTGATGGATGTTCTGAACATACAGGGAGTACAGCGGTCTCTGGAGCGGCTGGCAGACCTGCTCGGAAAGATCCAGAAAGCCTTGGGGGAATACCTAGAACGAGAGCGGTCATCTTTCCCCAGGTAAGCTGAGACAGCCAAGTTCAGCTGGGCTCTGCTCCCTTTTCCTGGTGTCACTCAGCTTTGATGTCGAGGATTCTGATGACCAAATCGTTGGCTGAGTCCTCTACCTTGCAGCACTGGTTTCTAATGCTCTCCAAACTCCCAGTTTTCCACCTCCGTTCACTAAGCTCATTTCCTGCCAAGCCACTTGCTCACTCCAGGGTCTAGCTCTGCTGTCTGCTGAGTGGCCTCTCTTCCTTTCCAAGGAGTTTGCTTATGGTGAGTGGAGCAGATGCTGTCAAAATGACTTTAGTGAATGACGTTGAACTCCTCCAAGTCTTATTGTAAACATGTCTCTTGCCAAGCCCTGGCAGCAGGTGTTTGCATGAGATCTGAGTTCAGGCTGGAGGTCTTCCTTCCAGCTGCCTCTCCTGTACCTGAACATTTGCTCAGTCACCCTCTGTACACCAGGCAGTAGCAGCTGGGTTGTATTGATTTCAGGTTCTACTTTGTGGGTGATGAAGATCTGCTTGAAATCATTGGAAATAGCAAGAATGTAGCTAAGTTGCAGAAGCACTTCAAGAAAATGTTCGCTGGCGTTTCCAGCATCATCTTAAATGAGGACAACTCTGTGGTCCTTGGCATTTCATCTCGAGAAGGAGAGGAGGTAGGTAGTATGACTGTGACTCAGAGCCGGGCGGTGGTGGCGTATGCCTTTAATCCCAGCACTCGGGAGGCAGAGGCAGGCGGATCTTTGTGAGTTCAAGGCCAGTCTGGTCTACAGAGCGAGATCCAGGAAAGGTGCAAAGCTACACAGAGAAACCCTGTCTTAAAAAACAAAAAAAAAAAAAAAAAAAAAAAAAAATTACTGTGACTCAGAAACTTCTCTCACATACTTGCAGTCTTAATTCTTGACATGTTTTTTTATCTTCAGGTTATGTTTAAAACTCCAGTGTCCATCACTGAACACCCTAAAATCAATGAGTGGCTCACTCTGGTGGAAAAGGAAATGAGAGTCACCCTGGCTAAACTTCTGGCAGAGTCCGTTACAGAAGTGGAGATTTTTGGAAAAGCAACCTCAATTGACCCAAATACCTATATTACTTGGATTGATAAATACCAGGTAATCTTTAAGAGAAGCAGGCAGGCTGAAGATGGAAGCGCTGACTGACTTGAAAATGACCCCTTGGGAACCGGGCAATGGCACCTGTAGTCTAGCTCTTTGGGAAGCGAGACAGGAAGACTACCCCAAGCAGTGTAGTGATACCCCATCTCAAAAAAATGACCCTGTGGATCTGCTGTCTTGTTTCTTTCAGGCCCAGTTAGTGGTATTGTCAGCCCAAATAGCCTGGTCTGAAAACGTGGAGAATGCGCTAAGCAGCGTCGGGGGAGGTGGCGATGTGGCCCCCTTACAGTCCGTGCTGAGCAATGTGGAGGTCACCCTCAACGTGTTAGCAGACTCTGTCCTCATGGAGCAGCCCCCTCTCCGAAGACGGAAGCTGGAGCACTTGGTGAGCCTCATGCCTGAGCCCCTTCTTAACTCACAGCTCAAATAGTGAAAGGAAAAGAGGCTTAACAATGGACCTTTTGGGGGCTAGAGAGATGGCTCCATGGTTAAGAACACACACTGCTTTTCCTGAGGACCTGAGTTCGATTCCCAGTGGCTTACAACTGCATGTAACCCCAACTCCAGGGAGATCTCTGACCTCTGTAGGCACTTGAATTCATGTGCACATACTCCCCATGCACATAATTAATAAAAATAATTTTTAATGGGCTTTGTGTATAAAAGAAAAGTAAGCTGGGAGTTGTGGTCTACACGTGTAACCTTAGCATTGGGGAGGTAGAGGTAGGAGGCTCAGGAATTCTAGGCCAGCCTAGCTTACATGAGTGGACATAGGCATTGAGTCTTTGGTTCTCTCTTCCTCTTTAAAGATAATCTTGGTGAAGGCTAGGTTGGTAAAATGCTTGCTGCATTGCATTCCAGTGCCCTGGGTCCTGGAAAAACTGCTCAAAGAATAAAGGTGGATTCCCCTGAAAAGTGACACCCAGAGTTGACCCTGGCCTCTGTGCACACATGTGTACATACACCCACAAAAGGATGATGTGTCGGGTGCCTAGATGGGAAGAAGAAAGTGACCAGCTTTTTGAGGGTGTACAGTCCGCAGCGGGGTGCCTGCAGCAGCCTGGTGGCACAGAGTAGGCAGCCCATGGGGCAGACATGAGAAAGCTGCTCTGGCTCGTTCAGCTGCACAGGGCTGTTGCTTACAGTAGGTTTTTGGCTTTTGTGTTTTCTGTAGCTCTGAGTCTGTGATACTGTTGCGTGGATATGTGGATGACATTTCCACTGTCCCTGTGGATGAAGTTCTGTTGGGGTTTGGAATATTTGCTGCTAGTCACTGTAACAGCCTAAATCCTAATGTAAACTTAACAGATAGTCTGCAGAAGTTACTTTAGCTTGTGGCAAATTTTTACTTCCTCAGATCACAGAGTTGGTTCACCAAAGAGATGTAACCAGGTCCTTGATCAAAAGCAAAATCGACAATGCCAAGTCTTTTGAATGGCTCAGCCAGATGCGATTTTACTTTGACCCTAAGCAAACTGACGTGCTCCAGCAACTGTCCATTCAGATGGCGAATGCCAAGTTTAACTACGGCTTTGAGTACCTGGGCGTTCAAGACAAGCTGGTTCAGACACCCCTCACTGACCGCTGCTATTTGACAATGACACAGGCTTTGGAGGCCAGGCTTGGGGGCTCTCCATTTGGTAAGTTATTTCATAAACCTGGATAAATGGGGTAGTGTCAGGTGTCATTCTTATACACTAAGCTGATGGTTGGGGTGCTTTTCTACATGCCATGGTTTCTACATTCTAAAATCTTTAATTTCCTTGTATTTATTACATCTGAATTTCAAAATAAATGTATGGCTTTCTTCAAGCTAAGGATTTACTACCAATTAGGTAATGGACTAGATTGCTTTTCTTTCAAATAACAGGACCTGCTGGGACTGGGAAGACAGAGTCCGTCAAAGCTCTTGGCCATCAGCTGGGGCGCTTTGTCCTGGTCTTCAATTGTGATGAGACCTTCGATTTCCAAGTAAGACATTTTTTTTTTCACAGCATCTAAAACCATTAAGCTTCCCCTCTCAAAGGCCCAGTACCACATGCCTTACCTGGTGCTATTCTGAACTGCAGCAGAGCCCAACACACACATTGACCCAACACACACATTGACGTCAACTTGACCTTCATAGTCTCAAAGTTAACCATTATTGTTTGTCTAAAATGGCCATTGCCTGCTTGTCTGTGTATTTATGTATCTGAGACTGGGTTTCCTTGTGTGGTCCAGGCTGGCCTGGAACTCATAATCCTATCTCAGCTGGGCTAGCAGGCATGCACGGTCAACTGGAGCAGTAACTATCCTCCCTTCCCAACCAGGGCTCAAAACAGAATTTAAATATGCTGGCAAGTGCTCTACCCCATGCTACACCTCCAGCACTGGAGGGGGTACTTTGCCAGCTAATGCTTAGTGTCTGTGTCTGAAAACAGTGACTATTATGCAGAAGGTTTTCTTTGCTAACAAAGTGATAAAATAAAACAACAGTTTTGTCAGAGGGGTGTTATTGACACAGGATGGAAAATGCATTTCTTAGCATGTCTTTGTAATGGTGATGCTGTTTATGTGAATGAAGAATGACTCACTGAGTATCTGCACTGGGAGGTAGACAGTATTCTCATTTTGAAGGGAATAGTTCAAGGTCTCGGAAAGGTGTGCCTTACTCAGGGTTAGACAAGTCAGCTACAGTTACCAAAGGCTGCACACCAAAGATGCCTCCCCACAGTCCTGGAGGCTGGAAACCCACGTGGTTTTGGTAGTCGGCTCCCAGTAAGGCTTTTCTTCCTTGTGTGAAGATGCTGCTTTCCCACCATCTGAGCATGTCCCCTTTTCTCTGTATGTTGAGGGCAAGGGAGGGAGGGCAGGAAGAGTGGATTCTGGTAACTTATAAGAACTCCAGTCCTGCCAGCGGTGGTGGCACACGCCTTTAATCCCAGCACTCGGGAGGCAGAGGCAGGCGGATCTCTGTGAGTTCGAGGCCAACCTGGGCTACAGAGTGAGTTCCAGGAAAAGCGCAAAGCTACACAGAGAAACCCTGTCTCGAAAAACCAAAAAAAAAAAAAAACCTCCAGTTCCCTGAGTAATGTCTCCCTCATTCACCTCCTGTAGGGCCTGTGTCCACGTACAATAACGCTGGGGGTTAGGACGTCAAAGGGCGACTTTGGGAAAGGACACAACTCAGTCCATAACAAATGGGTTAAGCTTCTGTGGTTCCTTCCATTCTAGGCGATGGGACGGATCTTTGTGGGGCTTTGCCAGGTGGGCGCCTGGGGCTGCTTTGATGAGTTTAACCGCCTGGAGGAGCGGATGCTCTCGGCCGTGTCCCAGCAGGTGCAGTGCATACAAGAGGCTCTACGGGAGCATTCCAACCCCAACTACGATAAGAGTAAGGCTTCTCTGTGGGGTTTGTTTGCTTTGGTTTTTGTCGCTGAGGAGGTGGAGGGAAAGCTGATGGGAGCTCGTTTGCTTTGACAGCTTAACTCCCACAGACAAGCGGGTGTAGCGATTGCGGTTGGAGATTGGTATGAGGGGCTGGGTGGTTTGAGATCAGTTTTGTTTCCTGGTGCTGAGCAGCAACAGTACCAGTTCCTAGTCCTGGAGCAGGGCATCCTCTGCAAGGCAAGGTCACAGCCCATTCCCTTCCACACATGTATCCCACAGTGGCCCTCAGGGGCCCTTTCCTTCCGGCATCACTGAGAAGCCAGCCTCCTTTTTTACCTCAGTGTCCCACCATCTGGTTGTGGAGTGAGTCCTCTGTCAGCATAGGAACAGCTGCCCTGGAGGACTCCGGGCTAGCTTTGCTTCTTGCATCCAACTTCCCGGCACATGTGGTAAAGGTAGGGCCTGGTGCCTGAAGATGTACTCTAGGCTGGCATGAGGGCCTCCCTGTCTGTGCCTACTTTAGCCTTTTTCCGTTTACTTTTACTCCACAGTTAGAGCAGCTTGTGTTAGAGTCTCCCAGACCTGAAGCAAACAGGACTGTCAGAGCCACCGTGTAGTCTCTCACAGTAAACACTCACGTGGTTGAGGTGGCTGGAGGCTTTGTTTCGTAAGTTGAGCAGATGCTAAGAGGAGCTGACTGTGGTGATCGCCACATTCAGCATGTTCGCACAGTTAGGGAGCGGCTTGCCTCCGTGCCTTGACAGGTGCCGCTCTGTGCTTGACTAACATTAGGTCTGAGAGGGCTTGGGCCTGGCTGGTGAAAGCAGCCCCAGAGCCCCCTCTCACGCCAGCAGGTCAGTGAGGGAATGAGTGGTGCTGCCATTTTAGAGACGTGCAGGTGCCTCTGCTCTCGGCTCTGCTCTCCGGTGTCTTTACTAAGGTCACGCCCTCTCCTTCCAGCCTCCGCCCCCATTACCTGTGAGCTGCTCAACAAACAGGTCAAGGTTAGCCCAGACATGGCTATCTTCATCACCATGAACCCAGGCTACGCAGGCCGCTCCAACCTCCCTGACAACCTCAAGAAGCTGTTCCGGAGCTTGGCCATGACCAAGCCTGACCGGCAGCTGATCGCCCAGGTCATGCTGTACTCACAGGGCTTCCGGACTGCTGAGGTCCTCGCCAACAAAATCGTCCCGTTCTTTAAGTGAGTAGCTGAGAGCCGTTCACAGACACGTTTCTAGCTGGTGGCTGATGTTCTGTCCACAGTCCCCAGTCCTTCAATGCCCACCTGGGTCCCTGACTTTACATGCTGTCTGCCTGCAGGGCGCTGTCTTTAAAGAAAACGTTTCTCTTTCAGACTCTGTGATGAGCAACTGTCTTCTCAAAGCCATTATGACTTCGGTCTTCGGGCTTTGAAGAGTGTGCTCGTGAGTGCAGGCAATGTGAAGAGGGAGAGGATCCAGAAGATAAAGAGGGAGAAAGAAGAAAGGGGGGAAGCGGTTGATGAAGGAGAGATCGCTGAGAATCTGCCTGAGCAGGAGGTTTGTACACACTGGGTTCTGCTGTTTTCCCTTTGCTCTGTAGACCAGTGTGGCTTGGACTGTGTATGTAGTCTAGGCTAACTTTGAACCCATAGCTGCCTTGTCCTCCCAAGTGCTGAGATTACATGTATCCACCCCCACATCCAGCTTACAAGTATACCGTTGATTTCTCAAAATGTCCACATTCTGAAATTCACCATAGGACACTTGGGTCAATACCTTGGAGTTCTCAGTAGGATTCTCCTGGCCTGGGGGAGTAAACTATGTGCTGTGACTGTTGTTTACACTGTTGTGCTCACTAAGTTTGTAGCGCTCTAGGGCAGCAGCCATGCTCCTGCCTCACAGCACTCCACCCCCGCCCATAGATTCTGATCCAGAGTGTCTGTGAGACCATGGTGCCCAAGCTGGTGGCAGAAGACATCCCGTTGCTCTTCAGCCTCCTGTCGGACGTGTTCCCCGGAGTTCAGTACCACCGCGGGGAGATGACGGCCCTACGGGAGGAGCTGAAGAAAGTGTGTCAGGAGATGTACCTGACGTACGGCGATGGAGAAGAAGTTGGAGGGATGTGGGTTGAAAAGGTACCATAACTTGATGCTCCCAGGACTACAGGCTTCCGGCCATCTCTGGAGACCTTTCCTCAAGGCTTATTGATTGTCCCTTTACTAACACGTAGAGATAGCAAAACTGGAAATGTCTCTCACATGTAGCACTAACTCTAAAAATGCTGACTAAAAGTATGATCATGGTAGAAATTGGTTTATACCCTTAAATAATCAACTTAAGGATTTCCTGGTGCCACAGGGCACCAGCCTCAGTTGACAGTCAACGAAGCTTCCTTTCTAGATCAGTCTCTTCCCGGCCTCTGGGTCTGTCATTTATACCCACTGTGTATATTGACCTGGGTGTTCTATATTGGAATAATAACCCTTCTTCTGATCCTGTCATCCTTGGCTGGTCTTTGGATGTGCCCATACTGAGAAAGCTTGGCAGGCATCTATTCCACTGGCCCAGACTTCTGCCTGCTTTAGAAATGTCTTTGACATGTGGTCCCCTTCATCTCTCGGAGTTTCCAGGCTCTTAGGAATCCAGAGGATGTGTTTCTCGCTCACTGTCAGCACAAGTGGCTGCAAAGTCTCTCTCTTCCCCTGGTGGTCTCAGTGCTGCTCTCTGGCCCTGCAGGTTCTCCAGCTCTATCAGATCACCCAGATTAACCATGGCCTGATGATGGTTGGGCCTTCAGGAAGTGGGAAGAGCATGGCTTGGCGTGTGCTACTGAAGGCTCTTGAGAGGCTTGAGGGTGTGGAGGGTGTGGCCCACATAATTGACCCCAAAGCCATCAGCAAAGACCACCTCTACGGAACCTTGGACCCCAACACCAGGGAGTGGACAGATGGACTCTTCACACATGTGCTGAGAAAGTACGTCTACTGTGGTGGATGTTCAGATTTCAGGACTGTAGGACCCGAGCACTGTAGTCAGTCACTGTGTTCGTTGTCTGCGTCACGAAGTCCACACAAGTGACAGTCCACTGGGGAGGGAAAGTGTTTAAATCTTGGATCCTGGTTTGAACAAGCCGTGTACATTTTTTCCAAACCAGGATCATAGACAATGTGAGAGGTGAGCTGCAGAAGCGCCAGTGGATTGTCTTCGACGGTGACGTGGACCCCGAGTGGGTGGAGAACCTGAACTCCGTGCTAGACGACAACAAGCTCTTGACCCTGCCGAATGGAGAGCGCCTCAGCCTGCCACCCAACGTGAGTAGTAGTTGCCAGTCTGCCAGCTGGAGGTACACAAAGCATGGCTCTGGGAAGTAGCCCCACCCACCGTCAGTGTTTCACTTCCCAAGACTTCCGTTCCCCCATGTCATCTAAAGGGGAGGATTCCAGAGATAAACAGCTTAGAAGTTTGAGGTAACCTATTTTGGGGGTTTTTTGAGACAGGGTTTCTCTATGTAGCCCTGGCTGTCGTGGAACTCGCTTTGTAGACCAGGCTTTTATAGTCTGTTCCTGGAATTGCTCTGTTTCCTGCTTACTGTTGTTAATCTGTTTCTATACCTGGTTTGTTAGTTGAGGTTTGTCTCCATGTGGAGGAGGAGACTGGTATATATACACAGGGCTCGGACTCTCCACAGTTCTAAGCATCCATAGGGAGTCTTAGAGTTGTCTCTGCGGGTGAAGTACCAAGTGGCTGACTGTGGTTGCAGTTCAGTGGGACCCGCAGGATGGGCTGAGGGTGGGGTGCAGGAAAGCACTGTGAGAGAGAGAGATGCTGGTGTGTGTGTCCGGGTTGATGCTTACGGCTCAGTCTTAAAGGGTGTGCTTGTTACTGCACTCCATTAATCTCATCGGGTCTTTTGGGTGACCGACTGACCAGTGGGTTCTGACATTGCTCAGATAGCTTGATCTTGTGAGATAGCTGACTCTGGGGTTAAAGGTCTGGACTCTCACCTTCTGGTTAGAATCTTAGCCCACTGTTTACCTGTGAGTGATCTGGATAGAACGCCTAACACTGGATGTAAGTGCAGATAGACCGGGCTTGTACTTGAGGTGGGTGAGTTTTGGGTGTGTGGAACATGGGAGCAATATCTATAGGAGATACCTGCTCACTGAGGCTGGCCATGACAGCACCTCCTGAGGCAGCTGGGCCCCCATGCACCAGGAATGTCACATCAGGCTTAGTTTCCTACCCAGGTTCTTGAGGAGAGAGGATATGAGTATCGTAGCTGTATGAATTGTAGGGTTTTTTTAAAAGTGCAAAAAATTTAGAATACTCTTAATTGTGCATATAGGTAAAGGAATTTCAATATTCAAGTTTCTACTAAATTTGTATCATTAAATTTGCCTAATTCTTCCTCCAAGGTACGAATAATGTTTGAAGTGCAGGACTTGAAATATGCAACCCTGGCCACAGTGTCGCGCTGCGGCATGGTGTGGTTCAGTGAGGATGTGCTGAGCACAGACATGATCTTCAATAACTTCCTGGCCAGGCTGCGCAGCATCCCCCTGGATGAAGGGGAGGACGAGGCACAGCGAAGGCGAAAAGGCAAAGAAGACGAGGGGGAAGAGGCTGCTTCTCCAATGCTACAGGTCTGCAGGCTGCCTGTTCTCTGAGGGGTCCACGGGTCTGCAGGCTGCCTGTTCTCTGAGGGGTCCACGGGTCTGCAGACGGCCTGTTCTCTGAGGGGTCCACGGGTCTGCAGACGGCCTGTTCTCTGAGGGCCCACGGGTCTGCAGACGGCCTGTTCTCTGAGGGCCCACGGGTCTGCAGACGGCCTGTTCTCTGTGGGGTCCACGGGTCTGGGTCCAAGAGGGTGGAGTGGGAAACCCAGCAGAGTTTTAAGTGGCAGGATTGTCTTACACCAGCTTTTGAGTAAACTTACTGGAACAAAAGTTAAAACTTAAAGGGAGAAAGTGAAATGACTCTGGTAAAGACACTTGCTCCTGTCCCCTTTGATCCAAGCTCCATCTCTGGATCCCACATAGTGGGTAAAGGAGAAAACTCCAAGTTTTTCTCTGACTCTACTGTATGCTTTGGCTGGCGCGCGCGCACACACACACACACACACACACACACACACACACACACTCACAAAATGAGGTAATTTTAAAAATGAGAAAAGGCTGGTGGCGGTGGCACATGCCATTAATCCCAGCACTTGGGAGGCAGAGGCAGGTGGATCTCTGTGAGTTCCAGGACAGCCAAGGGTACACAGGGAAACCCTGTCTTAAAACAAACAAAAAACAAAAAGTGTGAAAAAATTGAAAGTGCTCTTTGGTTTACTTTATTTTTTTTGTAATTCATGAATGAGTGCCCTTATCCATGTTAGTGGGTGAAAGGTAGCATCCCTGAGGAACCGCCAGGTCACATGACCCTCCTGCAGACTCAGGTTACGATAGATGAAACCCCCCAACCTTTTTTTTTTTTTAAAGACAGGGTCTCTGTGTAGCTCAGGCTAGCCTGGAATTCATATCCTTCCCGCCTCAGCCTCTCAGGTGCTGGCTTCCTCCAGCATTTTGAAGTGGTTGTTGTACATTTTGGTTCTTTGTTTCAGATTCAAAGAGATGCAGCAACGATTATGCAACCGTACTTCACGTCCAATGGCTTGGTCACCAAGGCCCTGGAGCACGCCTTCAAGCTGGAGCACATCATGGACCTGACCCGCCTGCGCTGCCTCGGCTCACTCTTCTCCATGCTGCACCAGGCCTGCCGCAACGTGGCACAGTACAACGCCAACCATCCCGACTTCCCCATGCAGATCGAGCAGCTGGAACGCTACATTCAGGTGAGGGGACGTCCTGGCAGCTAGGAGTCTGAGAAGTTCCACAACATTATGCCATTTGAGTGTGCTGTTTCCTGGGTAGAGTTCAAGCTTTCATGGGCAGGCAGGGGCTAAGAGAGGTACAGACCACTGTCCAAGGAGGCTTCAGAGCTAGCTCTGCCATCTCTGTCTTCCATTTTGTTCCCATCTCGTAACAGTTACCGTTTTTCCATAGCGCTATCTGGTCTACGCCATCCTCTGGTCCCTATCTGGAGACAGCCGTCTGAAAATGAGAGCAGAGCTGGGCGAGTACATCAGACGGATCACCACCGTGCCGCTGCCCACTGCCCCCAACATACCCATCATCGATTATGAAGTAAGCCTAGCTTGTTGCAGCCTTTACCCCGGGTTCTAATTGGTGAGTGTGATTTGTCCTGGAGCAGCCTGTCAGGAGTTTGGCTTTTTATATTTTAGTGTCTTTGGTTTTGCAGGATAGCAGGGAATGTTGACTAATTTGTCCTGTCCTTATTTTGGAAGATCTCAACTGCGTTAAAATGAGTTAGTCCTGGAAGAAAGGAGGCACAGTAGCCACAGAGTGACTCGTCCCCATCTTGTGTGTAGGTATCCATCAGTGGAGAGTGGTCGCCGTGGCAGGCCAAGGTGCCTCAGATTGAAGTGGAGACACACAAGGTAGCAGCCCCAGATGTTGTTGTGCCGACTCTAGACACAGTCCGCCACGAAGCTCTCTTGTATACTTGGCTGGCTGAACACAAGCCTCTGGTTTTATGCGGCCCTCCTGGATCTGGCAAGACTATGACACTGTTCAGTGCCCTCCGGGCCTTGCCGGACATGGAGGTAAGGTCAAGAGATTGTACAAACGATAGCTTTGGGGCTGAAATGTGGGCTTGGACTTAGAAGTTCATTTTGTGTCTCTCCGAAGGTCGTGGGCCTTAACTTCTCAAGCGCCACTACCCCAGAGCTGCTGCTGAAGACTTTTGACCACTACTGTGAATACAGGCGCACACCTAACGGCGTCGTCCTGGCTCCTGTTCAACTTGGAAAGTGGCTGGTCCTGTTCTGTGATGAAATCAACTTGCCAGATATGGACAAATACGGCACACAGAGGGTCATCTCCTTCATCAGACAGGTGTGTGATGAGGGACCCCTTCTCCCCACAGCGCTTGTCATTCGCGTCTTGCTCCTAATTGTGACGTGCCCTTCTTCAGATGGTGGAGCATGGGGGCTTCTATCGAACCTCAGACCAAACATGGGTGAAGCTAGAGAGAATCCAGTTTGTCGGGGCTTGCAATCCACCCACGGACCCTGGGAGAAAGCCCCTCTCACACAGGTAAGCAGCCACACACCACACACACACACACACACACACACACACACACACACACACACACACACACGAGGTCCAGGACTGCTGTGAACATAGCACAGCAGCAAGCTGATTTGAATTACAAAGGTAACAAAAATACAGAAAGGTGGACTGGCCAGATGACTTGGGGGTAAGGAGGTTCCAAGCCTGAGTTCAGTCCCCAGGACTCAAATGGTGGAAAGAGAACCAACACGTGCAAGTAGTCCTCTGACCTCCACGGCTACACTGTGGTGTGTGTGTGTGTGTGTGTGTGTGCGCGCGTGTGCTAATTGATTAAAAAAATAAATATAAAAAGTATTTTAAAACATTGCTTATGGAATGATTCCTCCTGGGTTAATTGCCCTGTACTATAACTAGGGAGCTATGTTAAAAATAAAAGCATTAGTAGCTGGGCAAGAAGCTATGTGCCTTGTATACCCAGACTTTACAGGATGAGGCAGAAGGAGCAAGAGTCTAAGCCATCTGAGCTCAGAGTGAACCGTCTCAAGATGGTCAAGCAGAGCACTACGCTAGCGGCAGTGCTCCAGAGCCTGACGTGCAGAGCATGGGTGCTGGGTTCAGTCCCTGTGCTACCAACAAAAAACCAGCTAGGAAACGGAGGGAAAGAGGGGGTGGACATTGACTTTATGGGAGTAATGAACTGCTCCCACCCATCTGCAAGGCCAAAGTGAGGCTGGACTGAGCCTGAGTTCTTTGCTTGGTTATTCCCAGCTTTGTGTACTTTCCGTTTTACGTCAGGCCCCGGCCCCAGCAGTGTGTGGCCTTGGTCAACTTTGGCATGAGGCCTGTTGCGTGGATTGGGAGTGACTGAGTCCATTGTGAGGTGCTGAGCTGTGCTGTCCCGGTACAGGTTCTTACGCCACGTGCCTGTCGTCTATGTGGATTACCCAGGACCGGCCTCCCTGACGCAGATCTACGGCACCTTCAACCGAGCCATGCTGAGGCTCATTCCCTCACTCCGCACCTATGCAGAACCCCTCACCGCTGCCATGGTGGAGTTCTATACCATGTCACAGGTACACGACGCTGCCACTCCTCAGAATTCTTTTCCTCTACAGCAAAAAAACCTGTTGAAACTGGGATCCAGCTAGGTCTGGTGGCACCGGCTTGTAATCTCAGCTGTTCAAGAGGTTGAGGCAGGAGGATTGCAAGCCCATCATTTGACATTCTTTGAACATTTAAAAATCACATATTGGGGGTGGTGGTGAAATGGTTCATCTGGTGAACGTGCTGGCCACCAAGCCTGATGACCCCAGAAACCCACATAGTTGGAAGAGAGAACAAACTCCCTCAAGTTGCCCTCTGATAGAGCTCCACTCCAGTGTACATGCAAACACACACACACACACACACACACACACACACACGCACACGCACACACGCACACACAAATGAATGTGAGATACACTTTTTCTCATTTTTAAAACTACATGTTAGATCCAGGCATGGTGATGTACACATCTTTAATTCTAGACTTAAAAGGTGGAGGTTGATGGATCTCTATGTGTTTGAGGCCAGCCTGGTCTACATAGTGAGTTCCAAGACAGCTAGAGCTACATAGTGAGTGAGACCCTGTCTCCAGATAAAAACAAAACAAAAGCCATCAAAGTAAATAAACAAACAAACCTACATGTTAGGACTGGAGTTGTAAAAATGAAAAGTTCATATTAAAAAATAGGTCTTTGGGCTAGGGGCTAGGGCAGTAGCTCAGTTGTTCCAGTACTATGTAGCAAGGTCAAGGACAGCCTGTGGCACATGGGGCTTTGCCTCTAACAATACAAATAGATCTTTACCCTGCTGAGAAGTATTGCTTGGGTTTTTGACCTGCGTGGCCCTTTAATGGGTGCTGGGCTGTCTACACCAGCATGTCTATAGTGCTTGGTTCTTTCTGCTGTATCCTGCAAGGACTTTTTACCTATGCATTTAATTGATTTAAGCATTTTTTCGGAAGGGTATTGTATGATATAAACATTAATTTAGGAGTTTGTTTGTTTGTTTGTTTTAGGTTTTTTATTTTGTGTATGGGAGTTTTGTCTGCGTGTTTGTGTACCAAGTGTGCAGTGCTGAGGAGGCCTGAAGAGGGTGTCAGATTCCCTGGGACTGGAGTTAAAAATAATTGTGAGCCACCATGTGGGTGCTGAGGTTTAACCCAGTTCCTCTTGAAGAGCAGCCAGTGTGGACCACTGAGCCACCCCTCTAACCTGTTTGTCTCTGTGGACTTTTCTTCTGTCCCTTGTTTGCTTTGTTATTTGAGACAGGATCTCACTATGCAGCCCTGGCACTCTGCAGCCCAGGCTGGCCTCGAACTCACAGAGATCCACCTCTCTCTGCCTCCCGAGGGCTGGGATTGAAGGTGTGCGCCACCACCCAGCTATTTTTTTTTCTTCTTTAAAGTAGGGTCTTAGGGATCCCCTTATGCAGCGAAGGGTGACACTGAACCCCACCTCCCAAGCTCCACAGCTGATCCTGGATACTCCAATCTGGAATGAGCGTGGGTCTGACTTTATTTTGTGGCATCCTGCTTTGTTGGGGTCTGTGGAGGGAAGGACTGTCTTTGTTCTCTGATCTTTATGGGAATTGATTTGTTTTTATCAGCCTCGGGGATGGAACCCAGGGCCTCCAACATCCGGGATGAGTGCTCTATACTAGCTACACCCAGCCCAGCTATTTGAACCTTAACATTGCTGACTAGTTCATTCTTGAATACTAGATTCTCTTTAGAACAGAAATGTTTTATAGCCTCTCACCTTTTAACCTCTTTTTCACATCGGACATTGACGTAAGCTCCATTTTCCACTCCTGCAGGAGAGATTCACTCAGGATACGCAGCCACACTATATCTATTCACCCCGTGAGATGACTAGGTGGGTAAGAGGAATCTTTGAAGCCCTGAGGCCCCTGGAGACATTGCCTGTTGAAGGCCTCATTCGCATTTGGGCACATGAAGCCCTACGTCTCTTCCAAGACAGGTAAGGGGAGCCGAGGGTCCTCTGATTACATTCCTCCCTCTTTGCATTCTGGGGTCCTCTGTGGACATCTGTGCAAGGCTGGCCCAGCCATGCATGAGCCAGGTGGACAGCAATGGAAGCAGCCTAGCATAATTTGGATGTGGATCACAGCCACCTCCAGGTCTTGTTTCCGTGGGATTTCTCAGGATTGTCTGCTGTCATGTGACTGGGGAAGGCAGTCAGTGGACCAGTGAAACCAACAACATCCATACATGCACCGTCGGTGCTGATGGGGCTTTACAGAGCAGGGACTCAGTGGAGGGTACAGCTCCTCCCTGTCCTTCCTACTCTCAGCCAATGTGCTCTGTGGCTCCAGGGCACTGGCTGTCACACTATAAGTGGCCAGTGCCAAGTGGGGAACTGGCGGGCCCAAGTGCTGTGGATTGTGGGACGCCCCCTAGTTTCAGTCTCACAAGCAAAATATTTTGTCTTTTCTAGGGAGTCTTGGAAACTACCAATATTTTTGTTTTGTAAACCTTTTTTAAATGCCATCTTTATAGTTCAGTATAGTTTTCATTTTATAATAAATTCTTTATTTTCCTCCTCACCCTGACCTGTCCTTTTTTTTTTCTTTCTTTAAATTTTTTTTTTAAAGATTTATTTATTCATTATGTACAGTGTTCTGCCTGCATGTATACCTGCAGACCGGAAGAGAGCACCAGATCTCATTACAGATGGTTGTAAGCCACCTGTGGTTGCTGGGAATTGAACCCAAGACCTCTGGAAGAGCAGCCAGTGCTCTTAACCTCTGAACCATCTCTCTGGCCCTCTTTCATGTTTTTTACCTCACATATTTTAGTATAAGAATCTTTTAGTTGTATTTTGGGCTTATTTCTGTGTTCATGAGATTAACTCTAGGTTTCTAAACAGCAGCACTTTTTTTGTTTGTTTGGAAACAGGGTCCCAGTATGTAGACCGTATTCTGGCCTTGAACTTAAAGAGATTCTCCTGCCTCTGCCTCCTGAGTGTTGGGATTAAAGACGTATCCACTACACTCAGCTTACCTGCAGCTTTTCCTGTCCATGTTGTCCAAGAATCTTCCCGTGCTGTCTTCTTGCAGGGGGCTGCCTGTCTGGCCACTGTCCTTGCGCTTCTTGGTTTCTGCCACATTGCACTTCAGGAAGATGCTGTAAGGGATGCTTGAGGGTAGGCTCAGAAGATGAGGGTGAGCTGGGAATTGCTGGCACAGGCCTGTCGTTCTAGCACACAGGAGGATCAGGAGTTTAGGGTCAGCATTGGCAATATACTGTCAGTTTGAAACCAGACTGTCTGCATGAGACCTTATCTTTAAAAAAAAAAAAAAAAAAAAAAAAAAAGCCATGAAAATGCAGACAAAGTGAGGGACACAGTTGTGCACCCTGCCCTTTATAGGCTGCTGCTTTGGAAAAGGCCTCTGGTGTTAAGTGAACTGTCCTCATCGTTGCTGACAGCAAAATTGTAATTGTTACAGGATACCACAGAGAAAATTTTATTTAGACTCAAAACAAGTAATTGTGCAGCTGGCTGGTAGTGGCACACATCTTTAATCCTAGCACTTGGGAGACAGAAGCACACAGATCTCTGTGAGTTTGAGGCCAGCCTGGTTTACAGAGCAAGTTCCAGGATAGCCAGGGCTACACAAAGAAACCCTGTCTTGAGGGGGGGGGGGGAGTAATTGTGCATATAAATTCTGTTTTGGAAACCTTGCATGATTGCATATACCTATAAAATTCTAGCACTTGGGGGAACTAAGGCAAGATTTCAAATTCAAGGTAAAACTGGTTCTAGAGTGAGACTCTGCCTCACAGTGCATATTCATGCACACGCACACACATGCGCATACACACCCCATACACACACACACACACACACACACACACACACACAAGTATTATACACTCTGCTTCTCAGAAGACCCCGTGCTTCAGGACAGTGTCTCTTGTCTGCTCCATTGATGTTACAGTAGACACACTGCAGGCTGTCCTGTGTAGATAGAACATAGTTGTTAGCAAGTGTAAAAACAAATTTGAGCTGGGCTTGGTAGTGTATAGCCAACATCTCACCATGCAGGAGGTGAATCTGGGGGTTTACAGCTAGTCTGGGTAGTATAGTAGAGGGTGGAAAAAGAAAGGAACCAAATTTATCATTTCATATCTTAAATCAGTCTTGAACAGTGTCATGGTGCCAGGGTCTGTTTAGAATCAAAATATCAATTTGTGGGCTGGAGAGATGGCTCAGAGGTGAGGAGCACTAGCTGCTCTTCCAGAGGTCCTGAGTTCAATTCCCAGCAACCACATGGTGCCTCACAACCATCTGTAATGAGATCTGGTGCCTTCTTCTGGCCTTCAGGGACACATGCAGGCAGAACACTGTATACATAATAAATAACTCTTTAAAAAAACAATAAAAAACAATCAGATTGCTTCAGCCATGTCCATCCCCAGGAACTGGGGTGGAGGCTCTCAGCCCCGCCATGTGGCTGCTGTCACCAGGCCTCGTGACTGACACTTGTGCTGCTCTCCCTCACCAGGCTTGTGGAGGACGAAGAGCGGCGCTGGACGGATGAGAACATCGACATGGTTGCTCTGAAGCACTTCCCGAACATAGACAAAGAGAAGGCCATGAGCCGGCCTATTCTGTACAGCAACTGGCTGTCCAAGGTACAGACCGCCGCAGGGCGGCAGAAGCTCCCACCAGAGCTATCCTCCTGTCGCTAGCTCGGGAGGGCGAGTGGGCTGTCTGGGGCTTTCAGTCCCTAGTGCTACGGAAAAAAAAAAAATCTAGGACTGTAGTTTCAGCAGAGACACTAAGCATTGTCTGTCTGTCTGTCTGTCTGTTTTTCAAGACAGGGTTTCTCTGTGTAGCCAGGCTGGCCTCAAACTCAGATCCGTCTGCCTCTACCTACCGAGTGCTGGAATTAAAGGCGTGTGCCACCACTGCCTGGCAGCACTAAGCAATTTCAGTCTGTGGGTTTTTGGCAGAAAGTCCCAGAAGACATGTAGCTGGCCTAGCCTCTCAGTGGATTCTTCCATGTGTAATGATCCGTGGGCAGGAGCAGTGGTCTCTAGCAGCTGCAGAAGGTCACCCAAACACTAAAAATGGGACAGTTGTGAGCAATTTGTATGAAAGCTTTTTTCTTTCATAGTCTTCACAAATTCAAACTTTTTTTTAATTAAAAAAATTTTTTTATTCATTTTAAACACCAATCAAAGATTCCCCTCTTCCCTCCTCCCACCCCCTCAGCCTCCACCCCAAATCCCTCCCAAGAAGGCAAGGCCTCCATGGGGAGGCACATCCAAATAGAGGCAAGTCCAAGCCCTTCCCCCTGCCTCAAGGCTGCACGTATGAAAGCTTCTTTTTGCAGGGGAGGGGAGTGGTTTTTCAAGACAGGGTCTCTCCGTGTAGTTTTGGTTTCTGTCCTGGATCTTGCTCTGTAGACCAGGCTGGCCTCGAACTCACAGAGATCCGCCTGCCTCTGCCTCCCAAGTGCTGGGAATTAAAGGTGTGCGCCACCACTGCCCGGCAAAAGCTTCTTAATGCCAAATGCTAAATAATGGCAGTGACATTTGCAAATAGCTGTGAATTGTCCTTTTCCTGTGGAGGGAGGGGGGGGGGGGGGACGGGACGGGACACGACACACGGACTGCTTCCCATTTAGTCTTGATGCATATTTCATGCAGAGATCACTGCTGATATGGGGGTAAGTCAGAACTTCTGTGGGGAGGCCATGCTCTAAAAGCAAAGAAAGGAACAGAGGGGTCCCCCCAGCCTGGAGGTCTGACAGGCAACTGTGCGTTGATTTTGGAGAGAATCGTAAGCTAGGCTTGGCTTTTGTAGCTCAGTGGTAGAGCACTTGCCTAATGCATGAGACCCTGGTTCCACGCCCCATGCTCTCCAGAAACAGGTGTCCTGAGCACACATCTGTGGTCTGGCTACTTAGGAGGCAAAGACCGGGGAATCACTTGAGCCCAAGGCAACATACATAATGAATCCCCATCCCAAAAAACAAAGCATAATGGAATAAAACAGAGTTCCACCTGTCAGGGGCGCCTTCCTGTCGGGAGGGCAGCTGATGCTAGAGACAGCCCAGTAGGTTTTTCAGTGTCAAGGAACTTTCTGGGGTTTAAACCGTAGCCCGTCATTGTCGTTTGCAGGAGACCTTCCCCAGTGGTTTTCTTTTAACTATTTATGGGGTCTTCTGAAGAGCAAACATCTTACCAGTTTAACCACCTCTAACTGGTTTTAGGTGTGTTGTGAGCTGTGGGTTGTCTGCACATTTCCCTTCTGTCACTCGTCCTGTGTTGAGTAATTGTCACTGTCTTGCTAGGCTTCCCTGTGCGTGTGAGTGTGTCTTCCAGCTCTGCTCACCTCTGTTCATCTGTTCTCTGCTTTCTGTCCTGATTACAGCAGTACAGACCCTCATGCCTGCTTCTTTTCCATGAATATCTTGACCATTTTCAACTCTTTTTTTCTTCCAAACGCTCCTTAGAATCGGCTTGTCAGCTTCCTCCAAGAGCGCCATCAGCCACCTTTGAGCTTTTGGTGGGAGTCTGAGTTTGGATGAGCTGACGTGTGTGGTGTGTGCTTTCTACAGTCAGGGCTACAGAGGAATCCGTGCATGGGGTGCTCTGCACTCCCTGAATGCTGTCTTGTTGCTGTGCATTTGTAAGCGGTCCTTGGTGTCGAAGAACTGCATGTCTTAACAGCTCAGTGACCTGATCAATGGCGGGCTGCATTGTTTTTCCCAAATAGGATTACATCCCAGTAGACCAAGAAGAGCTAAGAGACTATGTCAAGGCTCGGCTGAAGGTCTTCTATGAAGAAGAACTGGATGTTCCCTTGGTCTTGTTCAATGAAGTGCTCGACCATGTGCTCAGGATTGACAGGTGGGCTTTACTGTTACTGCCACAGTCCGTCTCCTGAGCTGTGTGCGGGGTCACACTGTGCCTGGTGCTGTCTCCCCACACCTCCACCTCAGCCTTGCTGCTGACACCTTCCCTTATCCCTCAGTCCAGCCTCACTGTCCTCGGCTCTCACTCCAAGAAGAACCTTCTCTGTAGGCCTGCTGCCAGTTTGGGTCCTTCAGCCTCCAGCTAGAGCTGGATTCGTCTCTCATGTCATTGGCATCTAGAGGGCAGGGCTGTGTCTTCTGTGTCCACTAGACCTGGCCCTCCACAGCTGCTCACAGTGCTTTAACATACACATTCAAGGCATGATGAAAATGTTAAACACCATCCTAGAAAAGTCATGGGCATGAGTATCAAATGGGAAGGGAGTCATATAAGCCTGGAAATTTACCTCTCCTGATGATGTTCCAGAATATTCCGACAGCCTCAAGGTCATTTGCTTCTGATTGGTGTTAGTGGAGCTGGCAAAACCACCCTGTCTCGTTTTGTCGCCTGGATGAATGGCTTGAGCGTGTACCAGATTAAGGTGGGTCTGTTGGATAGCCTCTCAGTTCCCGAGTCTGGATCTGCATGTAGCTGTTGAATGAGAAGAACTCTAACTTGTGGCTGCTTCTGTAGGTCCACAGGAAGTACACAGGGGAAGACTTTGATGAAGATCTGAGGACAGTGCTGAGACGATCTGGCTGTAAAAATGAAAAGATAGCATTCATAATGGACGAATCCAACGTCCTAGATTCTGGGTTCCTGGAGCGAATGAATACCCTTCTGGCCAATGGAGAGGTAGGGGAGCGTGTGCTGTAATGTGTTGCATGGTGTCTCCTTACAAGTCAGTTAAGGCACAGTGAGACTGCTCTATCCCTAGGTTCCGGGGCTCTTTGAAGGGGATGAGTATGCCACGCTGATGACTCAGTGCAAAGAGGGGGCCCAGAAGGAAGGCCTGATGCTGGACTCGCACGAGGAGCTCTACAAGTGGTTCACCAGCCAGGTGATCCGCAACCTGCATGTGGTGTTCACCATGAACCCGTCCTCAGAGGGGCTCAAGGACCGGGCTGCCACGTCACCAGCCCTTTTCAACAGGTAATGCTGACCTTTGCTGGCTCCAGGTCAGGACTGGGCTTCCATCCGAGGCAGACCCACTCTGGGGAGCTGTTGGAGATAAGAGCGTCTTTTTCAGGTGTGTGCTGAATTGGTTTGGTGACTGGTCCACTGAAGCGCTGTATCAGGTCGGCAAAGAATTCACCAGTAAAATGGACCTGGAGAAGCCCAACTATATAGTCCCTGACTACATGCCGGTCGTGTACGACAAGCTGCCACAGCCACCAACACACCGGGAAGCCATCGTGAACAGCTGTGTGTTCGTCCATCAGACTCTTCACCAGGTGTGTGCAGCTTGAGAGCAGCCTGCAGAACCGAGCTAGTGGATCGCAGTTCGATGTTTGGGAGCTTCCCAGCTGACCCTGCTCTGCCGTAGCAAAGCAAATACTTTTCCTCACCTCTTCATGACATCCATTCTTTTTCTTTGGGGGGGGGGGGCGGGGGGGCTTCGAGACAGGGTTTCTTTGTGTAGCCCTAACTGCCTTGGAAATAGCCCTGTCTGTAACCCAGGCTCACCTCGCTCGTGCTCATGATATGATGTCAGTTCCTGTCAGCAGTCTTTTCTCCCTTCACACTTCCTTCTCCGCCCATGCTTTGTTCCTCTAGAACAAGAGGCTCTCATGTTTCCATAACTGCTCAGATGGGGGCCAGTGAGATGGCTTGATGGGTAAAGGTGCTTGCTGTGGAAGCCCAGTGACCCGTGTTTGATCGCAGGAACCCCCAAAAGGTGGAAGGAGAGGACCTGACTGCCGAAAGATGTCCTTTGACCCTCACATGGGAACCATGGCATCCGTGTTATGTGCACACAGTAATAACATAGAAATAAATAAATGGCCAGGTGGGCAAAAGCCTTGCAGGCTCTAGGAGCCAGCGCTGCTGCTGGAGTCCAGAGGCTCCCAGATAGCGTACAGGAGCCCAGGCTGTTCGCGGTGAATCGTCCCCACTGTCCTGCACTTTCAGAGTGCTGTCACAGATGACTGTCGAGAAACCTTTATGAAACCCACTCAGAGCTGTGGCAGCCTGTCACCTAGTGTCCCCACAGCCATCCCAGCTGCCCTGTTTCTGATACCTCCCTTCCAGTAGCAGCCCAAGCTGTTTATCACACAAAACCAGTTCTTACTCTCTGTGTCCACTGGAAATAAGCAGAAACCTTTGGTGACTTGCCTGCAATCCCAACACTCATTTGGGACCTTAAAACTTAGTTAGGACTTGAGAGAATGCTCAGCATGTAAGAGCACAGGCTGCTCTTCCAGAGCTCGGACCTGGGTTCTAGTCCCAGCACTCACATGGCAGCTCACAACTCTGTAACTCCAGTCAGTCATAGGGGATCCAACACCCTCTTCTAGCCTCCATGGCTACCAGGCATGCACATGGTACACAGACACACATGTAGGCAAAACACCTACACACATAACATTTTTTTAACTTAAAAAGAGAATTGCATTCCAGCCTGTGTTACATAATAAGACCCTGTCTTGAGAAGAAAAAAAAAAGACTAAACACAGCCTACATTGACATAGTAAATCCATTGTTTGTCGAGCGGTTTTCTCATAAAATGTGCTTCTGAGCCGAGTATGGTGGCCCACACCTGTGATCCCAGCACTTGGGAGAAAGCTGCAAGAGGGTCAGGTGTTCAAGTTCAGCCTGGGCCACATGAAACCCTAACTCAAAATAACAGAGAAATAGCGTCTCCAGGATGGGCGTTTTGTGTGCTGTCACTCATCAGGGTTTAAGGATGGAGGTTTTTGATCTTGAGAACTGGGGCTGGCTTGAGTGTTCTGAGGGCCAGGCCCACTCCCCCATGTCACACTGTAGTCTGACAGGATGTAGTTGAGGCTGGCTGAGGAGTGAAGAGTTAAATTTGTTTTCTAAAAGGCCAACGCACGCCTGGCAAAGCGCGGGGGGAGAACGATGGCCATCACACCTCGGCACTACCTGGACTTCATCAACCACTACGCCAACCTTTTCCATGAGAAGCGCAGCGAGCTGGAGGAGCAGCAGATGCACCTGAATGTCGGGCTCCGGAAAATCAAAGAAACTGTCGACCAGGTAGAGCAGGCGCAGCCACCCCTCACGGCCCCACCGAGGACTTGCTGCGTGTGTCTGTGTTGAGAATGGTTTGCTCTGTAGGTGGAAGAACTGCGCCGGGACTTGAGGATCAAGAGCCAAGAGCTGGAAGTGAAGAACGCGGCCGCCAACGACAAGCTGAAGAAAATGGTGAAAGACCAGCAAGAGGCCGAAAAGAAAAAGGTGCGTCCTTTGTTCCAGGGAGCCAGCCTGCGGGCCTGGGCCTGTGCAGGAGGAGGCTTGGTTTGTCCAGGGTTCTAAATTGAATGGGTTAGCAGGTGTGTGTTGGCAGGAGGGGAGCTGTGTAAGGTTCACTTAGCAAGTCCATAATGCTTTAGCCGTGTGCACCTAAGCCATCCTTGCTTTCTAGGTCATGAGCCAGGAAATCCAGGAGCAGCTGCACAAGCAGCAGGAGGTCATTGCAGACAAGCAGATGAGTGTCAAGGAGGACCTTGATAAGGTGGAGCCTGCCGTCATTGAGGCCCAGAATGGTATGTCAGTGCTGTCAGACCTGGACCTTCACCGGGGCCGTGCTTCTGGGAGCATCGTGGGCAGACACCTGCAGCCTTTCGAAGTGCTCCTCTGTCTCCCCCTCTTAGAGCAGCATGCTATAGCCCCGGTCTGGTTTCCTGTCGTGAGGCCCTTCTTGTAAGAGAACTAGCGGATGGACTCTCTGTCTTACCGAGTCTGGGCCTCAAGCCTATAATCTCAAGTCGTAGTGAGGCCAAGGCAGGAGGATCTTGAGACCCTGTCTAAAAATAAGACTTTCTGCTGCTCTTGCAGAGAACCCAGGTTCGGTTCCTAGCACCCACATGGCAGCTCGTACTTACTCCAGTGCAGTGGTCCAGTGTCTTCCTCTGGCTTCCTCAGACACTGCACCCATGGTGCACATACAGACCTGCAGGCGAAACACTCACTCGGGGTGCATGGGCACGACTTTAATGCCAGCACTCGGAAGACACAGGCCGGCGGGTCACTAGTCACTCTTCCTCTGTTCCTGAAAGACCCGTGTGGTGCTGTTGTAGCAGTAGCTCCCATGTTGATTGTGGGCACCCAGTATGGAAGAGTGACCTTAGCTGTCGTGCTCACTGGGGTGTGGCTGTGTCTGGTGGCCCAGTTATTACAGCTGTCATTTCACACCTAGGACAGTTACACACCTACAGAGGCTCTGATTTCCACACACAGATGGATACTAAGGAAAAATTTTCTACTGAGTAACAAAGTATTTTCTAAATCTTCAATCTAAAAAACTGCGTTTCCTCTTTTTAGAGCAGCCCATTAGACAACTGTAAATTGTAGCAGATTAATGAGGCTTGCGCAGGCCTCAGCCTGGCTGTGGCTTGGGGTCGCTATCTGCCTCGTAAAGCAAAAGTGGGGATGTTATCTTCTAGGAGAACAAGTCATCATCTTCTCTGAAAGGTTTTTCTCTCCTACATAAGTTAAAAGAGAGAAAATAGCCTCAAGTGGTGGTGGACACCTTTAATCCCAGCACACAGGAGGCAGAGACAAGTGGATCTCTGTGAGTTCGAGGTCAGCCTGGGCTACATAGCAAGTTCCAGGACAGCCAGGGCTACCCAGAGAAACCCTGTCTCATAAAGACAAAAAAGAGAGAGAGGAGAGAGAGAGAGAGAGAAAATAATTGTAGCTGGTTGACAGTATAATTCCTGAAACTGTAAAACAAGCTAACACTGTGCTCGCCAAGGACAACTGCAGTTGAGGGTAGGTGATGTAAGGTGTGCTCTAAGTGGGGTGGAGCCCTCGTGGCAGCCTTGTCCACATCTCACTTGTACTCTGCCTCACCCCCCCAACCCCCCACCCTCGCTGACCAGCTGTGAAGTCCATCAAGAAGCAGCACCTGGTGGAGGTGAGGTCCATGGCCAACCCTCCTGCCGCTGTGAAGCTGGCGCTGGAGTCCATCTGCCTGCTGCTGGGCGAGAGCACCACAGACTGGAAGCAGATCCGCTCCATCATCATGAGGGAGAACTTCATCCCCACCATCGTCAACTTCTCGGCTGAGGAGATTAGGTGAGGCCCTTACTGTAGTAGTGAGAAGGTGGGGCCCCGTCGGGGACGCTCCTGTTTTTTTGCGGCAATTTGCAATGGACATTTTCTAAAGGCTCTGCTTGGCCATCTCTGGCATGTCGTCTACCAAAGAGAACATGGGTCGCACCAGTCCCACAGGTGCCTTTCAATACAGTCTCAGCAAGAAAGCCAGCATCCTCTTCTGCATGTGTTTTTGACATTGCCTCTGCCAGCAACAGCTTCATCCCTCCAGGTAGTTAGGAGGGCGCTGCACTCAGCCCTTGCTGCCGCAGAGCAAGGGTCTTCTGGCCCGAGTTGCTGTAGTGAGGAGCCAGAGGCAGAAGCTGGCAGAGCCTGTCCTCAGCAACCCTGTCACCTTCCCTGAGAACCAGGGCTCAGCCAGCATCATCAGAAGTGCTAGGCCTTTACCCTTGTAGTTCGTGAAAAGTGCATTATTTTTATTCTGTGCGTGCTTAGAAATAATTTCCTCTCCCAGTGATGCCATAAGGGAGAAGATGAAGAAGAACTACATGTCCAACCCCAGTTACAACTATGAAATTGTCAACCGGGCTTCCCTGGCCTGCGGCCCCATGGTGAAGTGGGCAATTGCACAGGTAGGTCCCTCTACAGCTGGCCCTGGGCAAGGGGGGGTGTCTCTTGTCACATCTTGTTCCCATTAGCTGTTTGCTGCTGTGATTTTCTTGTTTCTGTTTGTTTACGTTGAAAAGAAAGACAGTGTGGGTTAGGTGAAAACGAGTGGCCGCCAGGAGGAAAAGATGGAGAAAAATCAAGTGTGGGGTAGCCCTAGACACAGCTTACTAGGAAAGAGAGCGGCACTGCCGAGAGCCAGTTCTCAGATGGGGAGGGGGTGCTGGTACGTGGGGATGAGTGTCCCCTGGGCATGTGGAGTCAGCCCTGTCCTTCTACCTCTGCGTGGGTTCTGAGGGTCAAACTCTGGTCTCCAGGCTTACATGGCAAGCACTCTGACCTACTGAGCCATCTTGTTAGCCATAGGGTTTAAGTTTTGCTTTGACTTGGTTTGGGATTTTCGCTTTTAAGGTTTATTATTATATTATTTATTGTATTTCGGTTTTTCAAGACAGGGTTTCTCTGTGTAGCCCTGGCTGTCCTGGAACTCACTTTGTAGACCAGGCTGGCCTTGAACTCAGAGATCAGCCTGCCTCTGCCTCCTGAATGCTGGGATTAAAGGCGTGCGCCACCACTGCCCTGCTATTTTTTTTTTAATTGTGTGTGTCTGTGTTGTGAATATGTGCACATGAAAAATCCAGAAAAGGGCTGAGTGCTGGGAAACAAAGTCGGGTCCTCTGTGATGTAAGAGCAGGAATTACTCTTAACTGCGGAGCCATTTCTCTAACCCCCATTTGGTTTTTGAGAGAATCTCCCTTTATAGCCCAGGCTACTGCAGCCCGAGTGCCAGGGCTACGGCCCCAGCCGCAGCCCTTGCTTTACCTGGCCGTACTAAGTAATGGGCTTCACTGGCGTTTTCACACGTTCACGTCAGCCCGTCTTGTCCTTTGTCACATGTCATTCTCTGTCACACCCTGTGCCTTGCCCTTCCCAGCTGAATTATGCAGACATGTTAAAGAGAGTGGAGCCCCTGAGAAATGAGCTGCAGAAGCTGGAAGACGATGCCAAAGACAACCAGCAGAAAGCCAATGAGGTGGAGCAGATGATCCGGGATCTGGAGGCCAGCATCGCCCGCTACAAGGAAGAGTATGCGGTCCTCATCTCAGAGGCCCAGGCCATCAAGGCAGACCTGGCAGCTGTCGAAGCGAAAGTAAGCCTTGCCTTGCAGCCCAAGATTCTCTGAACTGTTACCAAGGAGGTCCTCATGGCCTCCCTGGCGGAAGCCTAGATTAACAGGGGTTGTCTCATACACCGCATGTCTTATTGAGGCAGTGAACCAGCTCTGTGTGTGTCGGGGCCCTGAGTTTGCACCAAGTACATTTACTTTCACTCGTTTCCTCCTTGAGTCCTTGAAGTAGGCCACCATTGTGTCTTCCCTTTGGCTGTACCCAGGTGTTCCTCACCTCAGGCAATCCCAGATGTGCATTTCTCTAGGGCTAAAGTTAATGCTCTGCCCTTGGCTGTGCTCTGGTGAGATGCTGACACACATTTTGTTAGTGTCTTCTATAGCCCAGTCTGCCTGAGTCTGCTTCTGGTCCTCCCCGGACCCTGCACTAATTCTGAGGTCGGGGGTGCATGCCATAGCACACACGTGGCCACCAGAGGACACTTGTGGAGTTGGTTCTCTCCTTCCACTGAGTAGGTTGCAGGGATGGAACTCTGGTCATCAGGCTTGGAGGCAAGAGCTTTCATTCACTGAGCCATCTCATTGGCCCCATGGATGAATTCCTTTCTAGTATTCAGGGTATTCTAAACATGTCATTTGATCCCCGCCCCGCCCCCTTAGGTAAACCGGAGCACTGCGCTTCTCAAGAGCTTGTCTGCTGAAAGGGAACGTTGGGAAAAGACAAGTGAGACTTTCAAGAACCAGATGTCCACCATTGCTGGCGACTGCCTCCTGTCCGCAGCCTTCATTGCGTATGCGGGGTACTTTGACCAGCAGATGCGCCAGAACTTGTTCACCACCTGGTCTCATCACTTACAGCAAGCCAACATCCAGGTAACCAGCACCCCAGCCAGCGCTGTGCGCAGTCTGACCAGGTCCTAACTGGACCCCAGGGGAGATAACCAGCCTCCCTTTCAGTTCCGCACAGACATCGCCAGGACAGAGTATCTCTCCAACGCTGACGAGCGCCTCCGCTGGCAAGCCAGCTCCTTACCTGCTGACGACCTGTGCACAGAGAATGCCATCATGCTAAAGCGGTTCAACAGGTAGGCTTCCAGGCCAGAGGTGCAGCTAGCGGTCACACCTTGTTGGGAGAGATGAGCGGGAAGTGGTGTGTGGGGAGGCCGGGCTAAGAGGGCAGTGTTCATCTTTATTCAGTTCTCCTTACCACGGGAGTTTTCCAGAGAGAGAACGATTTAAGGCACGTTTGTGAACTGGAATGTCTAGAGGTTGCTGTGTGGAGTGACGGTTTCTTCCCGTCTGAACAGGAGCCTCTGCCTTTCCTGGTGGACTCTTTACCTACTCTCCTGTCACCTCACCCCAGGTACCCACTGATCATTGACCCCTCGGGACAGGCCACAGAATTCATCATGAATGAGTATAAGGACCGGAAGATCACAAGGACCAGCTTCTTGGATGATGCCTTCCGGAAGAATTTGGAAAGTGCCCTGAGATTTGGCAATCCCCTTCTCGTCCAGGTTTGTGTTCATATTTGATTTGTCACTCCTGTTACGGTCCATCAATCTCTCAGTTGATGTAAAGTAAATCTAAATTACACAGCATAAACACTGACGGTGTTTGAACTTTGTTAGGCTTGGTTTGATACTAGAACAAGAATAAAGCAAGTCCCCAGCCAGGTGTGGTAGTGCACACCTTTAATCCCAGCACTCAGAAGACAGAGGCAGGTGGATCTTGTGAGTTCCAGGACAGCCAGGACTGTTTCACAGGGAAACCCTGTCTCTAAAAATAAAAAAAATTTAAAAAAGGGCATAACTCAACTCCGGTTTGAGTTTCCTCAAAGGCAGGCTCACAGGCAGGTCCTGGGGCTTGTGGATGGTGCACTGGCCCAGATGAGAAACTGATGCCTGCCTGCCTTCCATTTGTGTCCTACATAGGATGTGGAAAGCTATGATCCGGTTCTGAATCCAGTGCTGAACCGTGAGGTTCGACGGACAGGGGGGAGAGTGCTGATTACCCTCGGTGACCAAGACATAGACCTGTCACCATCCTTTGTCATCTTTCTGTCTACCCGAGACCCAACCGTAAGCAGTGGGACACTTAGATGCGCGTGGGGGGGGGTGGAAGCTGACTGAAGCGGCCAGCCTGCTTTGTCTTCTTTTCTGACAGGTGGAGTTCCCACCAGATCTCTGTTCCCGGGTCACCTTCGTCAACTTCACAGTCACGCGGAGCAGTTTACAGAGCCAGTGTCTCAATGAAGTCCTGAAAGCAGAAAGGCCCGACGTGGATGAGAAGCGCTCTGACCTCCTGAAACTACAAGGTAGGTTCTGGTCCTCGGCTTCCAGGGGTGGTGCAGGCGCAGGCTGGGCTCTGAAGGGACAAGGCGGCGAGGGTGGCACTGTGTGCCCTGGAGCACAGGTGTTCCGATCCTGTCTTCTCTCTCAAGGGGAGTTCCAGCTTCGTCTACGGCAGCTGGAAAAGTCTCTGCTGCAAGCTCTCAACGAGGTGAAAGGCCGCATTCTGGATGACGACACCATCATAACCACCCTGGAAAATCTCAAGCGGGAAGCTGCTGAGGTCACCAGAAAAGTGGAGGAGACAGACATCGTCATGCAGGAGGTGGAGACCGTGTCCCAGCAGTACCTGCCACTGTCCACTGCTTGCAGCAGCATCTACTTCACCATGGAGTCCCTGAAGCAGGTGAGGCCATTGGCATAGCAGCTCTGAACCCACTGTGGCCCGAGGCCCGCCCTGATTGATGGTCACGTGACTTCCTTCCAGGTTCACTTCCTGTATCAGTACTCACTACAGTTCTTCCTCGACATCTACCACAACGTGCTGTACGAGAACCCGAACCTGAAGGGCGCCACTGACCACACGCAGCGCCTCTCTGTCATAACCAAGGACCTCTTCCAGGTAGAGAGCAGGGCACGCTCTGTCTGGTGTGAGGGTACGGAAGTACTGTCTCCAGAACACCAACGTGTCCCCCCTTGGTCCCCAGGTGGCATTTAACCGAGTGGCTCGAGGCATGCTGCATCAGGACCACATCACCTTCGCCATGCTGCTGGCGAGGATCAAGCTAAAAGGCACCATGGGGTGAGTCTGGCTAGCTCAGCTGTGGCTCTACAGATGGTCTTGGCATCTGTGTTAGGATGCATTCTCCTTCCCTTGTCTGTGAATCACTTTGTGTCTCAGTTGCTGGGGCAAGAGACCCTGCCTGACCCGTCCACCCTTCGCAGGGAGCCCACCTATGATGCGGAGTTCCAGCACTTCCTCAGAGGGAAGGAGATTGTACTGAGTGCTGGCTCCACCCCCAAAATCCAGGGTCTGACTGTGGAGCAGGCGGAAGCAGTCGTGAGGTTGAGCTGTCTGCCTGCCTTTAAAGATCTGATTGCCAAGGTTCAGGCAGATGAGGTAATTGTCTTTCACGTGTTCCCAGTGAGAAATGTTGTCTGTGAGCAGCTTCCTCGTGTAGGAAAGCCTGCAGTCCTGACTGGGTGCGCCTGTGTCAGACCCTTACGGTCTGCTCATGCAGTGGAGCAAGACCTGGGCTGCACGCCAGCACCACGCACACCAGATACTCTTGTTCTGTGCTGACTCTTCCTCTTGTCTCTACAGCAGTTTGGCATTTGGCTGGACAGTAGTTCACCAGAGCAGACCGTGCCGTACCTCTGGAGCGAGGAAACACCTACAAGTGAGTCAGCTCCAGGCCCCTGCCATTCTCTCTCAGAGCCTGGATATAAATTCAGGTGTTGTTTCCCAAAAGAAGTCGTCAGTGACACACACCACCACCACCACCACCACCACCACCACCACCACCACCACCACCCCAGGGAAGTAATTCAGCATCAGGACATGTTAGAAGCCAGTCCAGAATGGTGATGAACCCTGAACCCCAGCTACTCAGGAGACTAAGGTGGGAAGATTGACAGTTCAGGCCAGCCTAGGCTACATAGTGAGATCTTGTCTCTAAGCAGCAAAATCACCATTTTAGGAAATCACTTAGGGAGATGGCTTAGGAGTTGGCTAAGAAATGGAGGGTCAGACTTGTAATTCCTCCTCTAGTCATCATTAGTGACCATAGGCAGATGGAGGAGGCTAGGGCCATAACTCAGTGATGGAGTACTTACCTAGCAGGCCTAAGGCCCACCTTACTGAGGTGTGGGGGTACCTAACAAACATGAAGGGAAAATTGTCTTTAATTGTGCCACAAGGCTGAGTGCATCATACCTGACCTGGGGCTAACCAGGCCGCAAGAGGAAGGGGCAGGCAGGAGCATGTGGCCTCCGGGACCAGACCACAGAGCAGAGGGTGCTACTGCACTCAGCCAGCCAGTGTTCTATCTTCCGGGTCTGCTGCCAGCAGGTGTGTGTGGTGTGGTTTCAGAATCAATAGACGAGGGCCAGCAAGATGGTTCAGTGGGTAAAGACCTGAGTTCCGGGCCGGGCGTTGGTGGCGCACACCTTTAATCCCAGCACTCGGGAGGCAGAGGCAGGCGGATCTCTGTGAGTTAGAGGCCCTGACCTCCACACTCCATATGCAACACACACATGGATGTACATGCACATACAAAATAAAACATTTCAAATGTATTTTTAAAAAAATTCCCCCAGGGCAGCCAGGGGCCACATAGAAAGAAACCTGGTCTCAGAAATAATAAATAAAAATATTGTCGGGCATTATACTACATGCCTTTAATACCAGCACTGAGGAGGCAGAGGCATGTAGATCTCAGAGTTCAAGGCTAGCCTAATCTACTATGAGTTCAAGGCTATCCAGGACCATATAGTGAGATCCTGTCTCAAAAAAAATTTTTTTATTTATTTATTATAATTTTGGTTTTCTGAGACAGGGTTTCTCTGTGTAGCTTTGCGCCTTTCCTGGAACTCGCTTTGTAGACCAGGCTGGCCTCGAACTCACAGGGATTCCCCTACCTCTGCCTCCTGAGTGCTGGGGTCAAAGGCGTGCGCCACCACTGCCTGGCAAAAAAAAAAATTTAATGCAACAGATGAGGGGACTCTGGAGATAGATGGCTTAGTGGGTAAAAGTGCTTGCCATAAAAGACAGGCAACCTGAATTTCGATCCCCAAAACCTACAGACAGTAGTGCAAGCATCTGTGACCCCAGCACACCCCGTGAGGAGATGGGAGGCAGAGAGAGATCAACAGAGGTTCACAGGCCAGCTAGCCTTGGTCCCATGGTGGTAAAGAGACAGATACCCTGTCTCAGGGTGAAGAGGATTAATACGGGAAGCTGTCCTCTGCCCTCCACACACATGCCGTGACATGTGAGTGCACACGCTCCCACATACAGGCCACCACACATAGTCAACAAAGAGCCAGGTGTGGCAGCCACACACCTGTAATCCCAGCACCATGTAGGAAAAGGCAGGAGGATCATGAGTTCAAGGTTAGCTGGGAATAGTCTCTGAAGGCAGTAATAATCAACCCATGGCTCCTGATCAGTACCCCACGCCTGGTGTTACAGTCTCCTCGCTGGGCAGCTGAAGTGGCCGTAGGCAATAGGGCAGATGCTCCTTGGGCCCAAGAGGACCAGTAGGGTGTGTGCTTTGTGGACGAGTTGGAGCTGAGTCTCAGGGCTGAGGGTTTGGCCAAGCTGGTTCCCTGGATGGAGAAGTCAGAAGAGGAGCGAGACTCCAGGCGTGTGCCTTCACTCACCTTGTCACGCCTCCTTACAGCTCCCATCGGGCAGGCCATCCACCGCCTACTCCTGATTCAGGCTTTCCGACCTGACCGCCTGCTGGCCATGGCCCACATGTTTGTTTCCACAAACCTCGGGGAGTCCTTCATGTCCATCATGGAGCAGCCACTGGACCTCACCCACATTGTGGGCACAGAGGTAATGTCCCGGTGCCCCATCCTGGCTCCCTAGACACCATTTGCCTTTGCATAGCAGCTGGCGACAGCCCAGGCACGCTGCTTCTTGGCTGCAATCTTCCAAAGCCAGCACCGCCCTCAGGCTTTCTCTTGACAGGTCCTGTCTTGCAGCTGATCGTCTTTTCATTTACAGGTGAAGCCAAACACACCTGTCCTGATGTGCTCTGTGCCTGGGTATGATGCCAGTGGGCATGTTGAGGACCTCGCAGCTGAGCAGAACACACAGATCACTTCTATTGCCATTGGTAAGGACACTTGCTGGTTTGTGGACGTGCGCAGCCTTGAAGCATAAGGCTGCCGTTCACACTAAGTTTCCTTGTCTCAGGCTCAGCTGAAGGCTTTAACCAAGCAGATAAGGCAATCAACACTGCTGTGAAGTCAGGCAGGTGGGTGCAGTTGGTTTGGTCTTAAAAACCTGTGCGTCCCCAGGATCCCTGGGAAAGCCATCAAGTCACTATGACTCTGTGTGTGTGCAGGTGGGTGATGCTGAAGAATGTGCATCTGGCCCCAGGGTGGCTAATGCAGCTGGAGAAGAAGCTGCACTCCCTGCAGCCCCACGCCTGCTTCCGACTTTTCCTCACCATGGAGATCAACCCCAAGGTGAGCAAAAGGTGTGGGAGCTCCGGGTGCTGGTGCCTCTTGTGTAAATGGTGTGCACAGTCAAGGAACTGCCTGCATCGAAACCAGAGGGTCAGCCGGGTGTGGTGGCACATGTCTGCAACCCCAGCACTTGGGATGCTGGGCAGGAGGAATGCCGAGAACTGGAGGTCAGCCACACCTTGTCGCCCCAAAATAAAAGCAGACATCACAGAGGCCACCTTCCCCCTTAGGTGCCAGTGAACCTGCTCCGTGCAGGCCGAATCTTTGTGTTTGAGCCACCACCTGGGGTGAAGGCCAACATGCTGAGAACATTCAGTAGCATCCCCGTCTCTCGGATATGCAAGGTAAAGAGCGCACCCCCTGGGTACCCCTGTACATAAACCCAAGACCAGCTGCATCCGTGCACAGGGGAAGGCAAGGGAGGAGTAGGCCTCGAGTGAGCGATGCACCCCCAAAGCTGTGACCCTGAAGCCACTCTCTGCCCCTGTTCCACATGAGGACAGCTACTTCAGCAAGGACCCCTGTCAGTTCTGTTCTGCTTGGTGCCAGAATCCACTGTTGGAGTCCACTTTTAGAAAGCCTGTTTCTAGACACCTGTCTGAGTTCAAGTGCCGTGTGTCTGTCCTGGTCTTTGCAAACGGGGTACTTTCTGCCATCATCTGTGCTGTGTGACTGTGGTGCTGCAGTCCAGGTGACAGAAGTGCTTAAGGGTGTCTAGTTTCCTTAGACAAACACATGATGCTCTCTGACGATTCTGTCCTTGGTTATTTTCCTCATCTAGTCTCCGAATGAGCGTGCCCGCTTGTATTTCCTGCTGGCTTGGTTCCATGCCATCATCCAAGAGCGCCTGCGCTATGCTCCGCTGGGGTGGTCAAAGAAATATGAATTTGGAGAATCTGACCTTCGATCAGCTTGTGACACGGTGGACACGTGGCTGGATGACACAGCCAAGGCAAGTAGGCTACACCAGGGCTTGATGGTGTAGCACCTGCTAGAAGGGAGTAGGTCCCAAATGAGCAGATGCACCCCCAGAGGCACAGAGCTGGCCCCCTCCAGTGGACACATATAACCCAGCCTCTCTTCACCCCAGGGCCGCCAGAACATCTCACCTGATAAGATCCCATGGTCTGCCCTCAAGACCTTGATGGCCCAGTCCATCTATGGTGGCCGCGTGGACAATGAGTTTGACCAGCGTCTGCTCAATACCTTCCTGGAGCGGCTCTTCACAACCCGGAGTTTCGATAGTGAATTCAAGCTGGCCTGCAAGGTCGATGGGCACAAGGACATTCAGATGCCTGACGGTATCAGGTGCGGCTGCCTATGGGGACAGACGTCATGGTATAGGGGTGTCTGGAGCCAATCTACCCAACTCTGATTCCAAATGTCCTGCTTTCTCAGGCGCGAGGAGTTTGTGCAGTGGGTGGAGCTGCTGCCTGACGCCCAGACGCCCTCATGGCTGGGCCTGCCCAACAATGCCGAGAGGGTCCTGCTTACCACTCAAGGTGGGTAGTGAGTCTCCTCGCTCCTGGAGCCCTGCCCACCCTGAGCCTGCTGGGGAGGGCTTGGTGACCTCTGTGGGGAGGTGCAGAAGGGTGCTTTAGTTCAAGGTTAGGAGCACTGATGGGGCTTGGCGGTAGGTACCCAGACCTCTGCCCTATCCTGGAGGCAAAGGCAGAAAAATCAAGAGTTCAGCATCTGGTCTCCACGGCATGCCCAGGCTTAGGGCATGAGACCGTGGCTCAGACAACAAAACACACCTTGTGTTAAGTCACTTTTTGCAGCTTCGGGACTCGAATCCAGAGTGTAACACAAGTTAGGCAGGGTCTGTGAGTGAGCCCCAAATGCTCCCCTTCAACGATGTTCTAAAACAACCATTTAGAGCCAGGCTTCGTGGCTCTCATCTGTATCCTAGCAACCACATGGTGAGGGCAACAAGGTCAAGAGTTCTAGGCTAACGTAAGACCCTCTTTAAAAACATCAGGTGAGATGGCTCAGTGGTTAAAAGTGATTGCTGCACGTGCCTGATAACCTTAGCTGTGTCCTCAGACCTCCATACACTGTGGCCACAAGCCTGTACTCAGACAAGCCAGAGAACTCCTGGTTTCTCTTTTTTTTTTTTAATTGTTTGGAGTTTGTTTTGAGACAGTCCTACTGTAGTTCAGGCTGGCCTGGAACTCACTGCTCTTCCAGCCTCAGCTTCCCATGTGCTGGGACTAGAGGCATGGGCCTCCATGCCCAGCTGTTACTGTCTTTACAAGACTTTGGCCGGGCAGTGGTGGCGCACGCCTTTAATCCCAGCACTCAGGAGGCAGAGGCAGGTGGATCTCTGTGAGTTCGAGGCCAGCCTTGGACTACAGAGTGAGTTCCAGGAAAGACAAGGATACACAGAGAAACCCTGTCTCAAAAAACACAAAAGACTTTTCCCCTGAACTACTGAGAGGTACCTTGAGCCAGAGGAGAGCCATGAAAATAGAGTCCAAGTGCCAGTTAGTCAGCCGTTCTAAAGCAAGACTCCCCAGATGAGTAGCTCCAGCCTGATTTCTGTGAAGAGACTGAGAAGGGGCAGGGCTGGTGGAAGCCTCAGAAGCAGGTGAGGCAGGATCGACGGTTCCCAGCTCCCCGCCCTTCTGCAGAGAACATTCTCTGGGAGCTTGCCGTTTCTGAGGTCTCACATGTCGGTGGTGCTTATGGGAGGAGGCCACCTTGGTGAGATGGGGACTGTTACCCATGGAGAGTAGGTAATGAGCATTTGAAAACGAGTATTTGAGACCTGGAAGCTAAGCAGGTTAGGTACAGCCTCTCCAGTATAGAGGCCATCCTTCATTTTATGACTGTCAGAAAGTCACTGGGGCAAGAACCTGGTGCCTCGTGGTCATTGCCTGGCTTCTCAGCCTTCCCAGCCCAGAAAGCAGGGAAGCTCAGTAGTCTAGCCTTCAGTCTCCATGGGGGAGGGACAGGCCAGGTACCAGAGTGTCATCAGGCACAGCTGGATCTGGGCGTGGTTGGTGGGGGCAGAGTTCAGAGGAATCCCAACTGCCATCTCAAGCGTCCCCACAGCAGATTGAGTCCATGCTTCTGAGGCCACAGCCATATGGACATACTGGAGCGACAGCGTGGGGCATGCCCAGGCCACTGGTTCTGTCTGACAGTTAGTCCATGATTGACATGGGCCATTTCCTTCTGTTGACACCTCTTCACGGGGCCCTGGTCTGCGCTTTAGCTCATGTAGCACAGAGTACAGTCCAGTAGGCTGCTGTGGTGACTTAATGGCCTTGATGTTGACGTTGTCATCTGCCCCTGCCCCCCCCACCCCCCCCCCCTTGACTGCCCAGGTGTGGACATGATCAGTAAGATGCTGAAGATGCAGATGTTGGAGGATGAGGATGACCTGGCCTATGCAGAGACGGAGAAGAAGACAAGGACGGACTCCACAGCCGATGGGCGTCCTGCCTGGATGAGGACGCTGCACACCACAGCATCCAACTGGCTGCACCTCATCCCACAGACGCTGAGCCCACTGAAGCGCACTGTGGAGAACATCAAGGTAGCTGGCTGGAGCCTCAGTGTTGTCTTAAGAGTCAGAGTGCTGATCCCCAACCTTGAGCAAGAGGAGTGACCACTTTTAATTCAACCGTCTTAGAACTGTCCACGATCTGAAAGTTAGGGGCAGAAGTCATTCTATATCGGGAGCGGGGGGCCTGGCTGGGGCCCCTTAAGGCTGACTTGCTTCTGTACAGATTTCCCTGTCTTCAACCTCTTTCTCTTGGGGTTTAGGATCCTCTGTTTAGGTTCTTTGAGAGAGAAGTGAAAATGGGAGCCAAGTTACTCCAAGATGTGCGCCAGGACCTTGCTGATGTGGTCCAAGTGTGCGAGGGGAAAAAGAAGCAGACCAACTATCTGCGCACACTCATCAACGAGCTGGTGAAAGGTGCTGAGGGGTGCAGGGTTTCCCGTTCAGCCCGTCCACACCCCTGGATAGACGCCCCGAAGCCCCAAGCCTCCCATGCATCTTTCCAGACTTCACCAGGGTGGCTGGGGTGGGGAGCGTCTTGGAAATGCCCCTGGTTTTCCCTGGACTCTGCTGAAGTTTTTGTGCGGCGTCTATGACTTTGAAGGGTAATGTAGTGAAGGGACCCAAAACAAGCAGGAGCAGGGCAGGAGGTCCCCGCACAAGGACAGGGTGTGCACCCCACACTACTCTGACCCCGGAAACCGCACTGACAGACCTGCCTGGGCCTTCTGGGTGTGGACAGGGTACCGGGTGCAGCCAGGAAGGAGGGCTACGGTAAGCAGGTGCCGGGGGTTGGCCGAGCTGCCACCAGCCCTGGTCTCCGCTCCCTGCTGCAGGGATCCTGCCTCGGAGCTGGTCGCATTACACGGTCCCTGCAGGCATGACGGTGATCCAGTGGGTGTCGGACTTCAGTGAGAGGGTCAAACAGCTGCAGAGCATCTCACAGGCCGCCGCCTCCGGGGGCGCCAAGGAGCTGAAGGTGGGTGAGCATGACCCTGAGAAGTCGGGAGCACCTGTGGTCCGGGCTTGGGTGGGAAAGCGTCCTTTAGGATGGTCTGTGCCTGACCTGCTCTCCTTCCCCAGAACATCCATGTGTGCCTGGGGGGCCTGTTTGTGCCCGAGGCCTACATCACTGCCACCAGACAATATGTAGCGCAAGCCAACAGCTGGTCCCTGGAGGAGCTCTGCCTGGAAGTCAATGTCACCGCCTCACAGAGTGCCTCCCTTGATGCCTGCAGCTTTGGGGTCACGGGTGAGCTAGAGTCTGGGGGCCAGCCAGCCTTTCAGTGTGACCCTTCTCCAGATGATGTGGTGAAGGGGCCAGGCAGCACAGGGCGCCACTTCATCCCAGGTCTCCATGTCTCCTCACAGGTCTGAAACTTCAAGGGGCCACATGCAGCAACAACAAGCTGTCGCTCTCCAACGCCATCTCCACGGTCCTCCCGCTAACGCAGCTCCGCTGGGTGAAGCAGACGAATACCGAGAAGAAGGCTAATGTGGTGAGTACCAGCTTCCCTTGCTCCGTGGCTGGGCCACGCCTGGGACTACCTGCCTGGCAACAACTTCACCACAGCCCTGGACCCCTGCAGGAGCCTCCTGTCTACAGAGTGAATCACAGCAAGCCCCTCCTGTCTCCCACAGGTGACCTTGCCTGTCTACCTGAACTTCACGCGGGCAGACCTTATCTTCACCGTGGACTTTGAAATTGCTACAAAGGAAGACCCTCGAAGCTTCTACGAACGTGGAGTTGCAGTTCTGTGCACGGAGTAAAGCTAGACTTTTCTCGGATCCTCTTTCTGGAATAGTAAAATCCAGTATTTAACATTCATTCATCCTTAAACGTTTGGGAAGTTTGATGGACTTGTGAAAAGAAAGTGGTTGTTTTGTGCTGGAGAAAGTGAGAGGTACTGTGGTTGGGAACAGAAAGCTGTGGTTGGGAACAGAAAGCTGAAAGTGTGTTGTTTTTAGATGGCTGATGGAACGGCTTGTTTTATTATAAAACACTAAGCATGACAGACTGCCGCCTCTTGTGGTTGCTCAGTATGGTGTGGGAACCCTTGCATCTCCCCCATGGGGCAGCTCACGCCAGCTCACCTTTGTCACCATGGTCACGGATACAGAAGCAGCCAGTGAGGCCAGGAAGGCTGCACTCCATCCCCGAGGCCTGGCAGCAGCTGTGTTCTTGACAGAAACACTAAGGCTTGGCTGGCAGGCATCTCCACCCCCAGGGACCTTCTGTGTCCCAAACACAGCCCCGCTATCAATCCCGTTCTCCCACACTTCATTTCCATTCCACTCCACCATGGTGAGACGGTGGCCTTGGCCTCCCAGTAAGGGTGATAGTTAATCTGCTCCCAGCGTCTGTAACTGGGAGGGTGGCACTTGGTGGCAGAGGCTGCTGTCCCAGCTGTAAGGACTCCTGAGCACAGAAGGAAGTGACCAGCCGACATTGTCCACAGAGGAACACAGGGGACTGTCTTGCAGAGCCCACAGCAGCTCCTGTGGGCTCTCCTTGTTGCCCGAGTCTCTGGGGACTGCTGGGGACACTAGGCTTGCTCCAGCCCCATAAGTGGACTTCTTGTCTTGGGAGCACCTCCTCCCCAGGGGTACCCTCCCCCCTTCCTACAATCAGAAGAGTCAGCATGCCAGACAGTCACCACCAGCCCTCCTCTCTGGCGGAGCTAGCTGGGGCACTGGTGAGCAAGACCCTACCCCCTAACTAATGCTGGGATGGTCCCAGCAGCACCCCAAGGTGGACCTTGCCCTGCCAAGAAAAGGCACCTCCTTGTGGTGCCTTTTTTATTTGCACTTGGGAACCTTGTGGTCTTTGGCCTGCCGCCATGGGGATGACACTAGATTGGAGAGGAGATGGGGCCTGAACCTCCAGCGGCTGCACCAGGCTCGCGCTCAGCTCTCACTACCTACCGGAAAGAGAAAAGGACAGTGAACAAGCTGGCCAGAGTGGAATGGGGGGAACACAGCACCCACCGTGAGCCCAGTCCTAGCAGGCTGAGCCCGAGCTAAGAAACCCTGCTCCCAGGTGGCACGGAGGGCTTGATGAGCATGTGCACACAGACTTCTGAACACACTAGGAACGGGGAGGGACCTGCCCCGCCCTCTGCCTCAGCCTGCAATCCAGCATTCAGGAGACGAAGGCAGGAAGGTCACCGGGCCTATGTAACAAGATCCTGGGGTCTAGGGTGCCCAGTGAAGGCCACTGGAACCATCCCTGAACTTCAGCCTGTTTTAAATACTTTGTGTGTGTGTGTGTGTGTGTGTGTGTGTGTACACGTGCACAAGCACGTGTTCCTGGGTGGTTCTCAGAGAACCATTAGCAGAAGATGGTTTTCTCCTTCTATCATCTGGATCCTGGGGACTGAACTCACCATGACCCCCGAGCCATCTCCCCAGCCCTGCACACCCAGTTCTAAGCCAGACGGTAGAGCCCTGTTCATCACTATTGGTTTGGAGTGAGTCCTGGCTCTGTGCTGGCCCCATGCCCCTATCCTGCGCTAACCCGGGCCCTGGGCTGAGTGAGCCACGTACTTCTTCTTTCTCTTAGTTCTCTCAGGCTCCGAAAGTAAAAGCTCCAGCTTCCTCTTGGACAGCAACAGCCTGGGCCCCTTGTCTCTCTCACCCCCAAGTCGGGGGGGTGGCCGTGTTGCTCTGGCTCTGCTGGGCAGGTGTCTGCTCATCTCGGGGGTCTCCACAGGATTGAGGGGGCTGGCAGCCCTTGCCATCCTCCAGTCCTCTGGTGATGGAGACAGCCTGGCAGGCCACCCACTGACTTCCTGGGGGCTGAGTGCCTTTAGTTCCCCCTCAGGCTGCATGTCGACATCATTGACTTCCAGGGCTATAGGGGTCCAGCCAGAAGTTTTCATGGTGAGATCTGGAGCCTTTGGCGGGAGCGAGTCTTCCACACTGGCCTCCTCCCCAATCTTGAACCTCAGTGTGTAGGAAGGTGCGTTGCGGTTCCTGTCACCCAGGAGCCGGTAGGCACGCTGGCGGGAGTTGCGGTAGGTGGAATGACCCGGGGTATCTTCTGAGTCGCCATCATAAGGATCTAAAAACTGATGACAAGTTTTTTGAGGGCATGGCTGTGTGTGAGGGCCTGAGACTCAATTCCCATCACCACAGAATTGAAAAGTTTCTGAGCCAGTGGATAGTCCTAGCAGCAGGGTAGTGTTTAACACAGAGGCAAAAAAGATATCCCCATCACTATGATGGCAGATGGCAAATGGGTGTGACTTGCTGTGCATCTAAACCTTTCCTTTTGTAAAGACAGGGTCTCATAGCCACGATTGGCCTGCAACTAACCATGTAGCCAGATGACCCTGACCTTCTGATTCTCTTGCCTTCACCTCCTCATCGAGGGATCATTCTGGAGATCAAACCCAGAGCCTCATAGATGCTTGGCAAGCACTCTACTGAGTTACATCCCCAGATGGTGGTGGTAGGGGTTATATTATTGTTGTTGTTGTAAAGATGATCTCACTATGTAACGTTGGCCGGCCTGAAGCTATGTATATAGACCAAGCTGTCCTCAAACTCACAGAGATCCTCCTGTCTCTGCCTCCTAAGTAATGGGATCAAAGGCATGTGCCACCACACCTGGTTTGTTTTGCTTGTTTAAGACATGGTCTCAGGGCTGGAGAGCAGGGTCAGCTGTTCAGTTTCTAACACCCACATGGCTGCTCACAACCATCTAGAACTCCAGCCCCTCCTTTGGCCACCTCGGCACTGCATACATGTAAGCAGAACACTCGTACATACAGAAATCGATCATTTCAAACATTAAAAGACAGGGTCTTACTGGACTTGGTGGTGCCTATCTTCAATCCCAGCACTCAGGAGGCAGAGGCAGGCGGATCTCTTGTAGACCAGCCTGGTTGGTCTACAGAGTGAGTTACAGGACAGCCTGAGTTACAGGACAGCCAGAGCTACACAGAGAAACCCTGTCCCAAAAAAACCAAAAACATAAATAAATAAAAGACAGGGCCTCGTGTAGCCCCAGCTAACCTTCAGGGCTACACTGAGAAACCCTGTCCCAAAAAAACAAAGAAGTAAATGAATAAATTAAATAAAAGGCAGGGTCTCATGTAGCCCTGGCTAGCCTTCAACTTCTCATCCTCCTGCCTCAGCCTCCCAGGTACTGAGACTTAAGTGTGTGTGCCACCCTGCCCAGTGGAAAACTTTTGTGGTCTTTCAAGACAGGGTTTCTTTGTGTAGCCCTGGCTGTCCTGAATCTCGCTCTGTAGCCCAGGCTGGCCTCAGATGCCTCCCGAGTGCTGGGATTAAAGGGGTGCATCACCAGCAACAGTGCTTAATCCTCTTAGGGTGCTTGGCAGGGCCTTTGGGGAGTCCCCGACTTCTGCGGTGGGATCAGAACTTCCTGTCTGTCCTTTCTTGCTTTCTGTGAGCATGTTTTGCGAATATCTGTTCCTGTCTTGAGGTGGCACTGCCTGTCGTCCCAGCACCCAAAAGGTAGGAGAGGCAGGAGGCCTGTCTGAGTTGAGACTGGTCCGGGCTGTGTAGTGACACATTCTCCTTTAGTTCCCTCCCCAGACTGCCTAGGTGCAGGGCTGTGTGCGCAGGTGGAAACATTCCCTGCTTGGACTCTGACCCTCACAGCCCTCTCACCGGGCTGGCCTTTGGAGGGCTCCCCGGGTCTCTGGACCCTCAGAGGCCTCGGCCAGGTCTGAAGCATACCTCTCTCCAGATGCCTTCAGCAAAGTCCATGAGGTTCCTTCTGGAGCTGACCTGTGAGGAAAGGCTTGATGCCGATTCTGTCATGGCAGCTTAACACATGGGGCACTTGGGGTGCTCGCTGTCCACACCACAGGACATGCTGACACTCGCCCTGGTAAGGAGGGGACCCTGGCCAAAAGTCCTCCCAGAGCTTAGTGGAGGCAGGGGAGCCCTTCTTGGGCACAGTGGGCCATATAGCACTCTGACACTGGTTCTGGGCCCAAAGGCAGAAGGAGGTGGAGGGCACTGAACTTTCCTTCTCGACTGGTCTCCACACACATGCAGAAGCAGTGAGGCTGAGAAAGCTCACAGAGGAACCCAGGCCTGGCCTCTGGTAGTCCAGCTCTTTCCCACTAGCCCCAGGCCGCTAAGGAAGGCAGCTTTCATTTTCTTGATCAAAGAACACTAGGATTTGAATACTTTTCCTTTTGGAGAGGGAGGAAGGGAGCCAAGACTTGCAGGGATAGCACCAACCCCCACCACACACACACACACACACACACACACACACCGCCGCCGCCACCGCCCTTGCTGGACAGGAGGGCACCTGAAGGCGATGACGAGCATGTCTCTGCCACTTCCGGAAGCCAGCTGCACTGAACGCTGCCCTGATGCAGGTGGGTCTGCTAGGCCTCAGGCTGGCCATCCCTCAAGGCCTGGCTCTCGGACTTTCACTTAACTGAAAATACCAAGGTAGAGAGCAAAGCCCGGTCAGAGGGTCTGGAACAGGGAAGGCAGGCCACAGAGGAGAGGAAGGGAGCCTTGTTTCTAAAACAACCACTCCTACCCTGGAGCCCAGGCCCGCCGCCTTGATTCTCTGGGAATATGAAGTAACCAAAGCAAGAGGAACGTGAATTCAATGCCAACCTGGGCTACATAGAAGTTCAAGGCCAGCTTGGGACACATAGCAAGACCCTCCATCAAAAAACAAAGTGAGGGCTGTGGATATAGCTCAGTCCATCCGGTGCTTACTTAGCACACAGACCCTGGACTCAGTCCCCAGCACCTATAAAACTGGAGTGGTGACACAAGCTTGAAAACCCAGCATTCAGATCAGAAGTTCAAGGTCATCCTTGACTATATAGCAAGAGGCCAGCCTGGGTTACATGAGCCCTTCCTTTAAAAACAACAAAAACCAGGCAGGGCGTTGGTGGCGCACGCCTTTAATCCCAGCACTCGGGAGGCAGAGGCAGGAGGATCTCTGAGAGTTCCAGGCCAGCCTGGGCTACCAAGTGAGCTCCAGGAAAGGCGCAAAGCTACACAGAGAAACCCTGTCTCAAAAAACCAAAAAAAAACAACAAAAACCTATGGTTGGGGGTACATGGTGGGTGAAAACAGGGTTGGGGGGGAAGCATTAGGAGAGGACAAGAGACCGTACATTCCACAGAGCCATCCTGGATACATGCCCTCTAAAGTTTCATAATAAAATGTAAAAATGCTAAAAATGGGGCTGGAGAGTTGCATCAGTAGTTAAGAGCACTTGCTCTTTCAGAGGACCCACGTTCAGCTCCCAGCCCCAGCTAATGGCTCACAACCCCGGTTATAACTCCAGCGCCGGAGGATCTGGTGCCCCCTCTGGTGCACAGACATTCAGGCAACCCACCCAGACACAAATAAGTATATTTTAAATACCAAGAAAACTAGCACTACAGACCTCCGTGAAGTTGCATGTCACTCGACTTCTCCAGAATCTTTGAAGCATCTGCTAGGCCCTGTTGGAAAGAGCCTCCGTTACAAATGCGCACACATCACGTTGTATGCTTTTCAGCAATAAACTCCGGCTCTGAAGCCTGGAAAGCAAGCAAAACTTGGCCCTGCCACACCCTCGTGATCACAGAGAGCTCATGGGCATCTTAAAAGTTAGGAAAGTCCCAGCAGAGAGGAAAGCTAGAGCCTAGCATGGTGGTGCTCACATCTGCCTCTAATCCCATCACTGAGGGGTCAGGGGTTTAAGATCATCCTACACTACATAGGGAGTTGAGGCCAACCTGGGCTACAAGAGACCCTGTCTCCAAAAAACAAAAAGGGAGAAAAGGAAGGAAGGGGCTGGAGAGATGGCTCAGGTGAAGCCCATTTACTGTTCTTGCAGAGGACCTGAGTTCAGTTCCCACTAACCACATACAGTGGCTCAAAATCACCCGTAACTCCAGCTCCAGGGTACCAGACACCTCTGTCTTCCTTGGGCATCTGCACACATGTATACATAAACACACACTTTAAAATAATAAAGATAAATACTTTTTTTAAAAAAAAAGGGGGGGGGGGAGAGAAGAGGGTAGGAAAGATGGCTCAGTAGTTAAGAGCACTGGCTGCTCTTCCAGAGGACCTGGGTTCAATTCCCAGTGAGCACATGGTGATTCACAACCATCTGTAACTTCAGTCTCAGGGCATCGGACTCCTCCTTCTGACCTCCATAGGCAAAATATCCACACACATAAAAAAAATATGTGTATATGTGGATTTTTGAGACAGTTTCTTTGTGTAGCCCTGGCTGTATATTTTTAAAGGGAAGGAAGGAAATAATTATTTATGATGTACTACATTACCCAGATTTCCCTTCTTTCCATCTAATAACCTTCTCTTGCCCCAGGACCCCAAGTGACTTTTTTTTTTTTTTTTTTTTTTTTGGTTTTTCGAGACAGGGTTTCTCCGTGTACTTTTGGTGCCTGTCCTGGATCTCGCTCTGTAGACCAGGCTGGCCTCGAACTCACAGAGATCCGCCTGGCTCCCGAGTGCTGGGATTAAAGGCGTGCTTTCAGCATTTCGAGGCTGGAACAGCTTCCCAGGAAGCCACTTTTGGTGCCCTTACTGTTTAGGGGCACACTGAGGAGTATGCCCTCCAGAGCCCTTGTGGAATTTCCTTGTGAATAAGCTGGAGTCACGTGTTAGAAAAGGGGGGCTCAGGTCAAGTGTCATTGCATCACTTCATCAACATGACTTGGGTCCTACAGTCTACAGTGACAGGCCTCTGGCTGTGGCAGTGTCTTCCAGGGCCTCCATTATGAAGTACACCCCTATGCTGTCCTCTATTGAAGTCAGTGTCATAGCCACACTTGAAGGGTGGGGACCATCTACCAAAAGCAAGGATCTACATAACCATGTGCTGTGAGCCTTCCCAGTATCTCCAGTGGTCCAAATAGGCTGATTTGGGTAACAGTTCAAAGAGTGGGCCTAGTATAAGCAGAGGGACCTGCTCAGCCCATTCCCTAGCTCCTCCGATTGGCACCAACTACAGTGTTTATTATTATTGTTGTTGTTATTTGGGTTTTTTTTGTTTTTGTTTTTTGCTTGTTTTGGTTTTTGGGTTTTTTTGAGACAGGATTTCTCTGTGTAACAGCCCTGGCTATCCTGGAACTCACTCTGTAGACCAGGCTGGCCCTGAACACAGAGATCCACCTGCCTCTGCCTCCCGAGTGCTGGGATTGAAAGCATGCACCACCATACCTGGCTCTTCAGTATTTTATGTGTAAGGATGCTTTGCCAGCATGTATGTCTAGGCATCACATACATACGCCTGATGCCTTGATTTGTGGTTCTTTGAACTCCACACGTGCACCATGGGACACACACACAACAAATAAAAGAAAAAACACATGCACAAAATGCCCTGGACTACACAGTCTACAAAAGAGAAAACAGCTCAGCAGTTACGTGCACTGGCTGGACCACAGGAGGACCCAGGTTTGAGTCCCAGCATTCACACGGTGGCTCACATCTTCGGTTCTAAGGGATCGAATGCCCTCTTCTAGCCTCCAAAGGCACTACATACATGCACATGGTGCACACATACCTTCAGGCAAATACTCAGACACATAATAAAAATAAAGCTGGGCCAGGTGGTGCACACCTTTAATCCCAGCACTTGGGAGGCAGAGGCAGACCCGATGTTGGTGAGTTTGAGGCCAGCCAAGTCTACAAAGTGAAACACTAAGACTTGGCTGTTCTGACACCTGCAGGGCTCAGGTGAGGAAAGGACACCTAGCTTACAGCTGGGGAAACTGAGGCTGAGAAAAGTGGCACACTCAGCAGTACAGAGTAAGGGCCAGAGATGACCTAGCTGGCCTCAAACTCAGAGATCAGCTTGCCTCTGCCTCCTGAGTGCTTGGATTAAAGGCGTGTGCCACCACCATCCATCTGTAATAGCCTTTTTAAAACATGCAGCCGGTGGCACACACCTTTTTCCCAGCACTTGAGAGGCAGAGGCAGGCGGATCTCTGTGAGTTCAAGGCCAGCCTGAGCTACCAAGTGAGTTCCAGGAAAGGCGCAAAGCTACACAGAGAAACCCTGTCTGGGGGGAAAAAAAAAAAGTCTTGTCTTCAGAAGGTGAACTTTTGCTAGACCTTGCAACCAAGTTATAATAATATGCTTTGAGATCATTTAAAACTATGCACTCACAGGGGCTGGAGTGGTGGCTCAGTGGTTAAGAGCACTAGCTGCTTCCCCAGAGGATCAGGGTTTGATTTCTTGTGTGTATACAGTGGCTTACAACCTGTAATTCCAATGTCAGAGGGAATCTGACGCCCTCTTCTGGCTTCAGAGGGCACTGCATGCACACACACGGTACACAGATATTCGGGCAAAGACTCATACACATAAAATCAAACTAAACACATTCTTAGTCGGGTGGTGGTAATAGTGCATGCCTTTAATCCCAGAACTCTGGAGGCAGAGGCCAGCCTGGTCTACAAAGCAAGTTCCAGGACAGCCAGGGATATGCAGAAAAACCCTACTTGAAAAAAAAATCTCAAAAAAATTAAAAATAATAAAAACACTGTGCACTCAATCTGTTTCCCTACTATGTACTCAGCCTGTTTAGTTTAACCACCTTGAAAGCAATGTAACTGACCGTGCTGTACTTGAATACCCCATCAATCAGCTTTACACTAAGCTAAACTAAATATATAGCTTTAATCTTAAATTATGTACTCTACTATGCCCAGGCCAGAATTGTGTGTGTGTGTGTGTGTGTGTGTGTGTGTGTGTTTTGCAACCAACAGGTGGAAAGCAGCCTCAAAAAACAAATACCCACAGGGCATGGTAGCATACAACTTCAATCCCAGCACTTGGAGGCGCAGGTGGGATGTAGCAAGTATTTTACCAGTTCCTCAGCTGATTCTGTTTCCTCAGACTGGAAGCTTCTCAGTCCTCATTCAGAATGAACCTCAGCTGAACTGTTGCTCAAAAGCCTAAAAGCTTAACCAGGCTCTAGTTCCTCGTCCTCACCCTTAAATACCTTTCTGTTCTCTGCCATCACTCCCTGGGATTAAAGGCTCTTTGTTACCGCGCCTAGCTGTTTCCAGTGTGGCTTTGAACTCACAGAGATTGAGAGGGATCTCTGCCTCTGGAATGCTAGGATTAAAGGCGTGTGTGCCACCATTTTCTGGCCTCTATATCTAGTGGCTGTTCTCTTCTCTGACCCCAGATAAGTTTATTAGGGTGCACAATATTTTGGGGAACATAATATCACTACAGTGGATCTCTGTGAGTTTGAGTCCAGCCTGGTCTATAGAGCTAGTTCCAGGACAGCCAGAACCACATAGTGAGACCCTGCCCCCACCCCCACCCCAAAAAAGACTAAATCTAAAAAACAAATATCCTGCTGGGTGGTAGTGGTACACATCTTGGAGGCCAGCCTTGTTTATAGAGTGAGTTCTAGGACAACCAGGGCTACAGCCAGAGAAACCCTGTCTGGAACCAAAAACAAAACAAAAAACCCATTAATGTTGGGTGCAGCACATGGCTATAGACAATATCATCTGACTGTGGTTTTGAGTGCTGTTCTGGGTCAAGGAAGTCATGTCTTCCATTGTAAGTGCTGGTTAATAAGACAAAAGAGTCCTCATTCCTTTCACATACGATGTTTTCTGTTCTATTCGATCAGTACAGAGCAAAGCCCTTTGCCAGGGTCAGACAGACCACAGATACAGGACAGATGGAAGGCTTTTTTCTTTAATATGACACCAGTGTAACAAGTCCCCTCCAGGTGCAGGCACAGCTCTCAGGGTCCTCCAGTCCCAGGGCACAAGCTGCTCCTCACACCTACCAACCTCAGAAGGTAGAAACAGACCACAACCACAGCTGGTTCCCAGAGCTCCCTCTCGACCCCCTTAGCCTTTAAACTGGAGAATGATTGAAGCCAAGTCCATTATTGCCAAAGCCACTGTGTCATCCAACACCCCTGCAATTTTTCTTTTAAAAAATTGTGTGTTGATGCATGTTAGCCATGGGGCACATGTTGGAGTCAGAGGGCAACTTTTGGTTTTTTTTTTTTTTTTTTTTTATTGGTTTTTCGGGACAGGGTTTCTCTGTGTAGCTTTGCGCCTTTCCTGGAGCTCACTTGGTAGCCCAGGCTGGCCTCGAACTCACAGAGATCCGCCTGCCTCTGCCTCCCGAGTGCTGGGATTAAAGGCGTGCGCCACCAACACAGAGGGCAACTTTTATTAGTTGGTTCTCTTTCTTCCATGGTACTGAGGATTGACCTCAGGTTTGCACGGGGTAAAAGCACTTTTACCCACAAACCATCTTACCAGCAATCCTGCGATGTTACCTGTAAGTCATCTCCTAAACCCATCCCGGTGATGTTTCCTGGCTAAAGTTTCTGGAATTTTCTTTCCTAATTAAGGTTAAAATGAACAGTAAAGGGGGGCAGAGCTGGGGGTTCCAAAAGGACAGCTGCCCTTAAGCCCTCCTCATTCCTCCATCCCAGGTCCCTTGGTCCCTGGATACAGCTGCTTCTGGCCTCTGCCCAGCTCTGGGGAGGCCCAGCAGACCCAGGATTGGCAAGGGACCCTGAGTCTCAGAGACCTTCTCTAAGGACACTCTGAGGTGTGGATGGGCTGGTGGAACAGGTTGAACCCCATCTCTACAATCCTTACAACTAGGAGAATATGAAACCATTCACTTTGCTTTATTTTTGAAAACTACCTAAAGAAATTTCTAGAAATCAATGCATCTACCTGAAATTACCAAGTCTCTACCTCCAGGCAAGTTCTATTTTTAGTTTTTTGTTTTGAATTCCTCTGTGTAGCCCTGGCTGTCCTGGAACTCTCTGTAGACCATGCTGGCCTCGAACTCACAGAGATCCACCTGCGCCTGCCTCCCGAGTGCTGGGATTAAACGCATCACCAACACCTCCCGGCCAAGTTCTATTAACCTCCAAACCTGGGTACTATACTGAACATCTGTCTCTACCTAGGCCCTGACAGGTCGGTCAGACGGCCGGCCCAGGACTGCCATATAACCCTGATCTAATCTCCAAACTGCGTGGCCAGGCCCACTGCCTACCTTTCCACTGGTGTCTCCAGTGGGGGTCCAACCCAGATCTTCCTGCTATACAAATCTCTGCGCTCTTCTTGCTCAGACAAAAACAGGTCACCTGACCCCTCTTACTTCAAACTCCACGCCCAGCTGATCAGGGAACGTTGGCACCCACTTCCAGATAGCCATCAGTTGGCTCTTCTCCCCACCCCTGCCCAGGCCTGAGTCTAACCTTTCACCTGCCTCCCAGGGAGCTTCCCCTGCAGACTCAGACCGTCCCCCCCCCTCCAGGCTACCCTGTCCTGGGGGACCCTTCCCAAGCCCCAGCCCATCTGTGCACCTTCCACACCCAGCACCCTCACATACTCTGGTTTTGACCTCTGCCTGGCTGTCCCCCTTACCCACAGCTGTCTTGGGCTTTTTATTTTATTTTTTTCAATTTTAAAATGTTTATTGGGCTGGAGAGGTGGGTCAAAGGTTAAGAGCATTGACTGCTCTTCCAGAGGACCCGGGGTTCAATTCCCAGCAACCGCATGATGGCTCACAGCCATCTGTAATGGGATCTGATGCCTTCTTCTGGTATGCAGGCAGAACACTGTAATACATAATAATAAATCTTAAAAAAAAAAAAAAGCCCGTCGGTGGTGGTGCGCACCTTTAATCAGCACTCAGGAGGCAGAGGCAGGTGGATCTCTGTGTGTTTGAGGCCAGCCTGGTCTACAAAGTAAATTCCAGGACAGACAGGGCTACACAGAGAAATATGTCTCAAAAACAAAGAAAGATGTTGGCACAGAGACTGACTTTTTAGATAGGACCCCCACACACAAAAAAAAAAAAACCCACAAGAAATCCAAGCAAAATTGTTCAGTAAGATTGCACCAGACAGAAGCACTTCTTCCAAGAACCAATGGAGCCGAGAGGGCACGGGCAAGGAGAGTTTCTGCAGAGGTAATGATCAGGATCCATAAGGAACGAAAACAAAAAGCCTAGTGACCCACACGGGCACACCTTTAATTCCCACACTGGGGAGGCAGAGGCAGGCGGATCTCTGTGAGTTCGAGGCCAGCCTGGGCTACTGAGTTTGTTCCAGGAAAGGCGCAAAGCTACACAGAGAAACCCTGTCTCGAAAAACAAACAAACAAAGCCTAGTGACCCAAAGGAACCTGGGAAGGAGCTTACCTCATCTGGCATTTCCAGGGACAGCTCATCACTGAGGGCAGTTGGGGGCAGAGATCACAGAGCAATGGAGGAAAGCTGTATAGTGGCTTGCTCAGCTTGCTTTCTTACGAAATCCAGGACCACCAGGACCACTTGCCCATGGGGGTTGGGGCTTCTAACATTCCACTAATCAAGAAAATGCCCCACAGCCGTGCTCACAGACAAATCTGATGGAGGCAATTGCTGCAGCCGCAGGAATATATCATAAGAACTCAGCTGGTTATGGCAAAGTCACTACCTGGAGGAATCAGGGAATTCCTCCAAAGGAAGCCAAATCCCAAGGAGTTTTTGGTGTTACTTGGCTTGTTATATATCAGCTGTCTTCTGTTATGAAAATCATGTGTGCCTTCATAGTTTTCCCAATTGACTTTTCCCTAAGAAGGGCTGTGGACCGATCACTCTCTGGACATACACATTCCAGGTATTTGGAGAACAGCCTCCGAAAAGGCTTTCTCTGGAATCAGATATCTCCCTTAGCCACTTTCAAGGACTACAGGAAACACTGCCCAGGTGAGGGCCCAACTTCCAAGGACTAACAGTGATAGCAGCCCACATACAAGTCTCCTGATTTAAGGTAAATTCCACAAGGAGACACCGCCTAGGTGAGGTGGACGTTAAGTAATAGCTTTACACAATTTAGCTCGGACCCTCCCTTTATATACTGAGACTTCCAGGGCACAGGGGAGAAGAGAAAAGAGAATGGAAGAACTAGATGGGTAAGAACTTGAGAGGAACAAACTGAGACGGGGAAGAACTAGGTTGAAGGGCTAGAAGAGAGTACCTGTGGATGAGATGGAAGATGAGGAAGAGCCAGATGGGGAAGAACAAGATGAGGAAGAGCCAGATGAGAGAGAAGGAGATGGGAGAGGAGCTGATAGAGGAAAGAACTAGATGGATGAGAACCTAGAAGGGGCAGAAGTAGATGAAGGAATTTAGAACCTAGAGGGGACAGTAGATAAATAGAGAGAGAAATCAGGCAAGAAAGGAGCTAGACATGAGAGCAGAATAGAAGCTGTGTGGAGAGAGAACTATCACAGAATAATAAAATGTATGAACTAAGGAGTTTCATGTACATAGATTCATTTCTTTTCATCAAAGATTAATTATCAGCTGGTTGTAGATTCTTCCCGGACCCTGGGAGGGGACTATCGAGGGGCTGGACCCCCATAGTCCCTGATAGGCAATGCCCTCTTTCCAGGTGACGAAAACCAACCAACATAAACCCTACCCCAAGAACCCAATTTTTAAAATGTCCCAAAGCAGGCAGGAAAGGTGGCTCAGAGATTAAGAATGCTTGCTGTACAGTCACAGGACCTTCAGATCCCAGCACCCACGCAGCAATCCAGGTGTTCACGACTATAACCCCAGCTCTGAGCAGGGCGGAGACAGGAGGATTACTGAGGTGGATGAGAGGAACACAAACCCTGAAGTTTGGGGAGAGACCCTGCCTCAAAGGGATAAATGGAGTGATGGAGCAGGAGATCCAGCACCCTCTTCTGGTCTCCAAGGACACAGGAGCAAACACACACAACTACATACACACACTTGTGCATACACTCACACACAAATACATCAACTTTTTTTTTAATGTGCAGAAATGGGGCTGGAGAGTTGGCTTGTTCCAGGACAGCCAGGGATACACAGAGAAACCCTGTCTCAAAACACAAACAACAAAAGGAAAAAAAAGAAAAGAAAAAAGAAAACAAAACAATATGGAAGTGTTTAAGAAAAACAAAAACCACTAACCAGGTGTGGTAGCACTGATTGTATTTCTGGCACTTGAAGCTGAGGCAGGAGGCTCAGAAGTTTGAGGCCAGCCAAAAATCCTAAAATACATCCCAGCTGTGGGCTCAGCCTAAGGTTGTCACACAGGAACCTGGCATTGCAGCTCGGTGTTGGTACTTGCCTGTATGCCTGGGACCCCGGGCTCAGTCCCTAACACTGCAAGACTTCTCAGTAAGGATTCTCAACAATCCACCACTAGTCCCGTTCAAAACTGAACGTCTTGTCCTGCACTGGCATGTGTTCTGAGGTTCCCTAATCACCTTTCCTCCAGTGTGCTAAGAGGATTAACCTGAGGAGCCTGCAAATCTGAGATGAGTTCTCCTAGATCTGTTGACCCAGTCTACCCTATCTCAGGATGCTCCCCTGTGTGAACCTAAGACCAGACATGACTCCTCAGACCAGGATCCAAGGAGAGCAGGAAGCCCACATTTTACACAACACACACACACACACACACACACACACACACACACACCAAGAACAGCTCCTGCTGTAAATGCCTTCTGGGACAGCAGAATCATCTACAAGTTTCAGGAGACAGCAAATTACCCTAAATGCAGGTAATACACTGGCCTGTAAGGACCTTCAGAAAGGCTGACAGGCTCCTTATTTGGTGCACAAATCACAGATGGCTGTTTTGTCGTCGTCCCCCGCCCGCGGCCCCCCCTCATTAATTTTTCTAAGATTGACACCCCTTTCTTTACTAGGTACTGTTCTGATCAAATACCTTTATGTTTGTTTTTCGTTTTGTCATGTTGGAGCTTACACCCAGAGTTTTGAGTTGCTAGGCAAGTGATTACCACTGGGCTGCAGTCCTAGCCTGACTTTGCATGTATGTGTGATCACACGCATGATCATGCCACAGTGGTCCTGTGGGGGTCAGACGACAACTCCCGGGAGTCAGTTCTCGCCTTTCATGCAGGCTTTGGGGATGAGTTCGGTCTGTCAGCCTTGGCAGCAAGCGCCTACCCGGCCTGGGCCATCTTGACAGCCCCCTGACCATTCTAACATTAACGAACTAAGAAGGAATATTTATTTTTTTCTAGTTTGCAATTTTCTGTCCCTGAGGTCCCCTGATAAAGTCAAAACCAGGCTCGGGGTGTACCTCAGTAGTGGACTGGCCGCTAACACAGGCGCGGCCCTGGGTTCACTTTGAAGCACAGGGTTGGCAGGGGTACAGGTGAGATGCCATCCAAGGCAATGCCGTCCAATCTCGAAAGCCTTCTCCCCACAGGGAAGGTCACTGTACCGGTGGGAGTCGGCCTCTCCAAGGAGCCCGGGTTTTAGCAGAGTCCACTGGACCACAAAGTTCTAACCAGAAGGAACGTCTCAGGCAAAGGCCTGTCCACAGTGAAGCTGCAACCAGGGTCTTAGTTCTCATTCCCAGTCAGTTGTCTAGAGGAAATTCCTCAGGTAAAATAATACTTTATTTTAGATGTCCCCTGCCCTGCTATGGCTTTGAATGTAGCTGTTAATCCGGCACGTTAATTCCAGAGTGCCCCAGAATTCTCCTATGGGTTCAAAGCGGGGAGGAGGGGTGCTCAGCTCTAGGCAGAGGGTCCCTGCGCTCTGACAGTGGTGTTGGTCAATCCTGGGCATCTCTTGGCCCTTCCCAAACTCCACTCTTTGTGCCCAGGGCAAATCAAGGGACAACCCCCCCCCCCTTCTATCCACCTCACAGCAAGGTCTCCTGGGAAAGGCAAGAGGGCAGGGTCACCTACCCTGAGGGGTCACATCTACATCCTCAAAGGACAGTGACCCCCCCCCCCCAGGGTGGAATGTAGCAGACCCTCCTCTTACCATCCTTCTATACACACCCATACCACTCTGTCCTTCACAAGTGCCCACTGGGGACAGTGGCTTCAGTGGCTGGCCACATCTATCCAGAGATCCAGGCTGGACCACACTTACTCTTCCCAGGAAAGTCAGCCCAGATTTAGCCTGCCAGGAAGGGACCGGTCCTGACAGTAGCTGGACAGGGGACACCAAGGTAGGCCTCTGTGAAGCTGGCTGGCAGCCAGTGTGGCCCTGGGGCTGATATCATATAAAGCAGTTCACTAGCTTCAAGCTTCAGGTTTGAAGGGCACAGGACTGTCATTCTAGACTTACCTCCTGGATAGGATGTTCATTTTGGTCCCCAAGTGATCACCCATGAGTCAAGAAGAGAGGCAGGTGCCCTGTGCTTCAGGCCTGTGTGAGGTCACAGGTATCTCCATGGCAACCCAATGTGCATGTTCCTGGGTTCACCCAGGACCACAGGCCCTAAATCCCAGCTCCCTTAGTTTATAGTGTCCAGAGTCCTGCTGTCTGCTTGCCCCAAGCTCCATGAGCCATCCCACCCATCCTGGGACAGGCCTGATGCTCACAGCCACAGGGCTCCTCAGAACTGTCCCTTCCTTGGGTTCGAGGTGCTCTACCAGGCTGCACTTAGACCAGAGAGGCCTTTGTAAAAGCCAAGACTTTGGTGCCCCAGTAACACCTTCCACACAGTTGGCTCTCCCCTCCAGCTTAGGATTTTGTCCCACACTGCCACCCTAGCGCCTCTCATAGCCAATTCACCAGGCCACTCCCCCGCTCAAGCCCCCCAGCCATCCACAGCTCTTTGAAGTGTGGGACACTGAGGTGTTAGGCTGCCCCTCTGCAGTCTGCAGAAGCTGTATACATGTTACTATCTGACTCCTACACTGTCACCTCCCAGCAGGCTGGGGGACTTTGAATCCCAATTGTGGAGCCACCTTGAACTCTTAGGGCAGATGGATGAGAAAGGCCATCCTTGATCACCTGTGCATTTGAAGGCGGTTCCCAGTACTCTGGCTATGTCATGTGGGGATGGAGAGGCATTGAGGAAAATCTGGGACAAGATGAGAGAATAACTCAGTAACTGAAGGGAAGGAGGGAGCTTGGCTAGTATCTTGTCTCCCCCTCCCTTGGGCGCCTCTGAAATACACACTGGAAGCCACACAGGTGAAATCAGACATAGGTGGAGCCCAAGGGAGGACCTAAGCGGGGAAGGGACCTATAGAATTAAGGGAGCCAGGTATGGTGGCTCACACTTGTAGTCCCAGTACCCAAGAGGTAGAGGCAGGAGGATCAGGAGTTAAAGGTCATCCTTGACTACTTAGTGAGTTCAAGGCCAGCCTGAGCTACATAAGACCCTGTCTCCACAACAAACACCTAAGGAAATAAGAGTGGACTATTGCTGGGCCATGGTGGCACATGTCTTTAATCTCAGCACTCAGGAGGCAGAGACAGGCGGATCTCTGTGATTTCGAGGCCAGCCTGGTCTACAGAGTGAGTTCTAGGACAGCCATGGCTACCTAGAGAAACTCTGTCTTGAAAAACAACAACAACAGAAAAGAGTGGACTGTTAAGGGACATAAAAGGTCCGTTGTGGAACTGGATCTCTAAGCAAGAAACTGGGGACCTACAGCCAATAACACCCATTTGGTGAGCCCACTTCGCCCACCAGACTAGTTGCAGTCCAACACCCCTCAAGCTACATATAGGTCAACGCACTTGTAGGCTACAACTGGTATTGGGTACGCGTGTGTTTCTTTCTTCTTCTTAAAGATTATTGTTATTTTAAGTTTATTTTATGTGTACGGGTGTTCTGCCCATGTCCCTGCATACCACAGTCCCATTGATGCCAGAGAGGGTGTCGGGAGTCCCTGCAACTGGAGTTAGATGGTTGTGAGCCACCATGTGGAAGCCGGGAACTGAACCCACGTCTTCTGCAAGAGCATCAAGTGTTCCTGACTGCTGAGGCAGCCCACCCTTTACGCTTTCCATGCTGGAGCTCCAGCTAGCACCTTGCATAGGCCAAGCACAAGCTCCACCTTCCATTGACTGACATACTAGCTGCCTTACATTTCTGCTCGCTCTCTCTTCTGCGTCTCATTTATTCTTTGACAATCTCATTTGTGCATACAACGTATCTTGGTCTTAGCCACCCCAGTTTCTCCCTCCTACCTCCTTTGGCACCCCTTAACATGTCCACCTACCACTTTCATGTCCCCCCCTTTTTTGGCAGCAACTGAGTTTACCTTGTGCTGCCAGCCCGACTGTTAACTAACCTTTTGCACTTGACCTTGTCAGGGTTTCGTCCTTGAGTGCAACTGCTGTGTCCTGTGCAGAAGACTATTTCACAGCACTCTTCCCCATCTTCCAGCTCTTAGGCTCTTTCTGCCTCTCGTCCATATTTCCCGACCTTGGGGGTGTGGATGGAGATGTCCTACTTAGGGCTGAGCCCTGACAATCACTTCTTTTTCAGCACTTGGACCAGTTATGAGTCTGCCCTGCTGCCCACAGCAGGAGAGTTAGCTGGCTAAGGTTGACAGCAGCACTAATCTATGATATAAGCACAAAGTTTGGTAAGTCCATTTAGCATTCAGGTTCTTCCTGGGGCCTATGAACCCATAAGCCACTGGTTCTTAACCTGTGGGTCCTGACCCCTTTGGGCCTGTTTCACAGAGGTGGCATATCAGATAGCTACATTGTAATTCACAACAGCAGCAAAATTACAGTTATGAAATACAAAAACTAATCTTACGGTTGGGGTCACCACATGAGGAACTGCATTAAAGGGTCACACGCAGCATCAGGAAGGTTGAGAAGCACTGGGATTTTGGCAGGTCCACAGTTCCGGGGATGCTGTAGAGCACACCTTAGATCCGCTCAGAAAGTGGTCACCCACCCCTGTAACCTTCACACTGCTGCTGCAGCGGGGGCACACGCTGCCTGAGGTTGCTGTGGAGCATGCCGCGTCCAGTGCTGAGGAAGCACCGGTGGCTGTTCTCCCCCAGCAGCCCACACAGCCCCTTTCAGCGGAGTTCCAGCTTGATCTATGTCCTGCAAGCAACAGGGCCTTCCACCACCACTGTCCGGCAGAGCAATGTGTATTCTTTTTTTTATAATTATTTTTTAAAAATAGGTTCTTGGATCTTATGCAGCCCTGGTTGGCCTTGAACTCACTATGTGGCCCAAGATGACCAGGCACTTCTGATTCTGTCTCCACTCCCGAGTGCTGGGATTATAGGTATAGACCATCAGTCATTTTATGAGGTGCTATGTTTACCACTTTGGTTGGTGGTGGGACCTGGGAGAGTGGAGCCTAAAAATGAGGTGGACTAAAGTCTCATGCAAGAGCCAATTTGAAGAGAGGTCATCTGAGTAAAGTTCTCATGAGCGCAACCTGTATATAATAACAAGGACAGCGGCACCTGGTAAAAACACGTTTTCCCACAGAGGCACAGAAACAGTAACAATAGACAGTTGTAACCAATCATCTGAAGTGAACTCACTCCTGTCTGCTACACCTGGGCGGGCACGCAAACCCATTCCACGAACAGTTCAGTGTTTGGAGGAAACCAGGTCAGCAGACTTGTCCTGTTTTCTTGGCGTTTTCTCACAAGCACCCAGAACTCCCCTTGCACGACTCCACTCTTGGACCCGTTCCGACGGTGCTGGGGACTGTGCACACTGCGTAAGCACTCGACCAACAGTTACAACTCCAACCCTTACGTTTCTTTTCATCTTGGGCAGATGCTTTATTCTGTTTCATTTCACTTTGAGACAGGGTCTCACTATATAGCCCAGACTGGCCTCCAACTCCACATCCTCCTGCCTCAGTTTCCCGAGTGTTTAAGAAGAGAGGAGACCAAATGCTCTGTGTGCCTTTCTTTTGTCAGGGTGTGTCTCCAGTGCTGCTCAGGATCGCTCTACTCCCTTTAGTTTCTGACAACGACAATTACCAGGCCTGTCTGGTTGGGGACAGTTAGGCATTTTTAAACTTCCCATGCCAACATTTCTCTATGTTTCTCCGAAGATCAAGCAGACAAAATTTCTCTAGTTCAGGCCAGTTCTCTCAGGGGAAGCACTGTAATTTCTCAGATATGCCAAACTGATGCCGAAGGGGAAGGGTCACACCTTCAGAAGGACAGAGTATACTTGTTGTCAGACTTAGATCATTTTATTTTAGTTTGGTGCTTTCTTTTTGGTTTTGAGACAGGGTCTCACTATGTAGTCCTGCCTGAGTGATCTGGATCTCATTAAGTAGATTAGACTGGTCTCAAACTTACAGAGATCTGCCTGACTCTGGTTCCTGAATGCTGGTGTTAAAGGCACACCTCCACTAAGCCCATCCATCGGACGTCAACTTAAAATGCACTTCCTGGAGCTGGTGCGAGAGCTCAACACGTAACGGCACTTGCTGCCAAGCCTGACAACCAGGACCTAAGTTTGTCTCTGGAACCCACATGATGGAAGAAGAGAATGGACCCCTGAAAGTTGTCCTCTGACCTCCACACATGGCACATGTACACACACACACACACACTAATTTAAATGAAAAATAAATACAATACGTTTAATGCATTTTCTGTTGGTGTGGTAGCAGGCATGCAATCGCAGCACTTGGAGGCTGAGGCAGAAGGATGTTATCATCATGAATTTTAGGTTAACCTGGGCTACACAGTGATGTCAAGGCCAGTCAGGGCTATATAGTGGATGCTGCCTTAAAAAAAAAAAACACCCAATGGCACAGACCTGTAGTCCCAGCACTTGGGAAGCAGAAGCAGGAAGAGCAGGGTTCCGTGTTATCTTAGTTACATAGGGGGTTCGAGGCCAGCGTGGGCTCCGGAAAGGCCTGTGTCAAAACAAACAAGAACCAACCCCAAGCAGACAGAAGATAAGCGGGCTGGGGAGGTGGTTCAGCAGTAAGAGCACATACAGAGGACTCGGCTTTACACCCACATCATGCAGCTCACAACTGCCTGGAACTCCATGTCTTCCAATTTCCCATTGTTTCTCATCACGTGCTCGAACCCTCACTCCACACACACACATTCACAATTAAGAATCTTTTAAATCTTAAACAAGTGGTTCAACTGGTGGAGACCCTCCACACTGGGGTTCCCTCCTAGGCCCCGGATTAGGCACAAACACACTCAAACACCTGTTTTCACATTTCTTTTCTTATTTTTTAAGATTTATTTACTTTTGTATGAGAGCTCTATCTGCATGTCTGCCTGTATGCCAGAAGGCGGCGGCATCAGGGCCATCATAAATGGTCATGAGCTACCATGTGGGTGCTGGAAATTGAACCCAGGTCCTCTGGAAGGGCAGCCAGTGCTCTTAACCGCTGAGCCATCTCTCTAGCCCTGAGAGCACTTTATTGAGAGGGGAAGAAAAGTTAAAGTGGCTGATTTCTGACTCAGGCAGAAAAACAGAAGTAAATGACCTTGCAGGTGTCATTTTTCTTTCTTTCTCTTTTTTTTTCGTTTGCTTCTGTTTTTTGGTTTTTTGAGACAGGGTTTCTCTGTGTAGTTTTGGTGCCTGTCCTGGATCGTGCTCTGTAGACCAGGCTGGTCTCGAATTCACAGAGATCTGCCTGGCTCTGCCTCCCAAGTGCTGGGATTAAAGGCGTGCGCCACCACCGCCCCAGTGTCATTTTTAAGAAGAGAGAAAGGGGAGGTCTGTGTTAGAATGGGCTAGGATATTTTGACTGGGCATTTAATTAGGTGAACCAAAGAATTTTTGTTGTTGTTTTTGTTTGTTTGTTGAGACAGGGTTTCTCTGTGTAGTCTTGGCTATTCTGGAACTTGCTCTGCAGACCAGGCTGGCCTTGAACTCAGAGATCCTCCTGCCTCTGCATCCTGAGTGCTGGGATTATAGGCATGCACTACCACCACCTGACTCCAAAGGGGCTTTTGATTGCTGGACTTCAATACTTTGATAGCTGGACCTTGGTGGTCAGCCTCAGGAGGAGGAAGTGGACAAATAAGGGACTAGACCTTGGTGGCTAGTTTTAGGAATGGAATCTAAGGCAGAGAGAATGGAGAGTGCTTACCATGTTCGAGCTGGCCAGTCTCCTCATCGACCCCTCCAGTCCTAGAATTCCCATTGGTCAAGTGTCAAGGCTTTGAAGAGCTTTCATGGGAGGGTGAAGCATGCTGCAGGCCAACACTTGGCAGACAGTCAGTTCAGCTTCTTGGCTCCGCAGTAACTTAATAATCTTTGTTCAGATTTTGGTGTTGCTATTAATACACAGTGACTCACCAGAAGCGCAGCTTCCTGGAATGTTTTTCCCAAGGAGGTGATGTTCCTTCCCATGGAAGACAACTCTGCAAATCATTCTTTAAAGGTCTGAGCACATCCAGAACCCTTAGACAGGGGGAACAAAGCTTCCTAAACGATACAAAAGCATGTAAATGAATTGCCCTCGGCACAAAGGCAAAGTATCAGTTGTATTTATCAGTTATTCATTCCACAAATATGGATCAGGCGCCTGCCTTGTGCACCAAGCCAGCAGTGAAGAATTTCTGTCCACACCTTTCTTTGCAGCAGACAGGAGAGGCAGGCTGACCTGCAGCTACCAGTCATTCCATTAGTGTGCAACGGAAGGTACGGGTAGACTGGGGGTGTAGCGCAGTGGTAGAGCACTACCCTACAGTGTGAGAGGTATTGGGTAACATCCCCAGCACCAAAGGGAGGGAGAGAGGGAGGGAGGGAGAGAGGGAGGGAGGGAAAGAACGAACGCAAGAATATTCAGGGGCATATGTCACAAAAAGATTTTCTCAAGAGAGTGGCATCTAAACAGAGGCAGACAATGGAGTGAGTGTTAAGCTGGAATGCAGAGGCAGAGAGGCCATGTCAACCAAGTTAGTGCTCACTCAATCAGGGATGCTGTTTGTGGGTGATGAAATGTTTTGAAAACAGTTGTGTGAATTGGGAATGGTGGCTCATCCCTGTAATCCTAAGCACTGAGGGAAGATCTCTGAGAGTGGTGAGGCCAGTTATATAGCAAGTTCCAAGACAGCCTGGGCTACACGGAGATCTCACAAGAAAAAACAAGCCATGGTCCCAGCCGTGGTGGAGCACACCTTTAGTCCCAGCACTTGGGATGCAGAGGCAGGAGGATCTCTGTGAGTTCCAGGTCAGCCTGGTCTACAGAGTGTTCCAGAACAGCCAGGGCTACACAGAGAAATCATGTCTCAAAAAACCAAAACAGTGCTCGCTTTGGCGGCACATATACTAGAACTGGAACGATATGGAGATTAGCATGGCCCCTGCGCAAAGATGACAAGCAAATTCGTGAAGCGTTCCATATTTAAAAAAAAACAAAAAACCAAAAAACCACCAGACAAGAGAAGCTGTGGATGTGCCTCAGCTCAGTGATAGAGCACTTGCCTAAAATGCATGAGGTCCTACATTTAATCCTCAAGACTAGACACACACCCGGAGCAGGGAATGATGGGGTACACTTGTAATGCCTCACTTGGAAGGAGAAGTGCTCAAAGACAGTTTTAGCCATGGGAAGCTCAGGTTAGCCTTGACTGTTAAGACCCCATGTCAGACTCAAAGGGAATCCCTGTGCTGGCTAGTTTTGTGTCAACTTGACAAAAGTTTGAGTCATCTGAGGAGGGAACCTCAACTAAGGCCTCTGGGGGGGAAAAAAATCTCATTTCAGTAACTGTTTTAATCAGATTAGTATGGGGGCATGTCTGTGGAGGGTTGTCTTGATATGGACCCAGACTATTGTGGGCATCATCATTCTTATGCAAGCACACGTATTTGCTTACTATATAGACAGAAACCGGTCAGCTCAAGAAAACGGGCAAATGGGTGCATTCATTCATCTCTGCTCTTAACTGTGGATGTGATGACAAGCTGCTTAAGTTCGTGCTGCTGGCTCTTACAAAATGGTAGTCTTAACTTGGTATTATAAAGTAAACCCTTAAAAATTTTTTTAATTAAAAAACTAAAACTAAAAAATTAAACAAACAAAAAAAGGCCTCCTGAGCTAGGCCGTGTGGTGCATGTCTGCATGTCTTTAATCCCAGCAGAGGCAAGCAGATATCTTTGACTTCCAGGCCAGCCTGCTCCATCTAGAGTTTCAAGACAGCTAGATGTCTCAGGGGTAGAAGTTGGGGGGTTAAAAAAAAAAAAAAAA
>CABHPH010130505.1:0-29137 GCA_902168325.1 Peromyscus nudipes
TCTCTCTCACCTGCCAGTCCCACAGCCGCTCAGACCCAACCAAGTAAACACAGAGACTTACATTGCTTACAAACTGTATGGCCGTGGCAGGCTTCTTGCTAACTGTTCTTATATCTTATATTAATCCATTTCTATAAATCTATACCTTGCCACGTGGCTCGTGGCTTACCGGCATCTTTACATGCTGCTTGTCCTGGCGGTGGCTGGCAGTGACTCCTTCTGCCTTCCTGTTCTTTCTTTTCTCCTCTCTGTTAGCCCCGCCTGTACTTCCTGTCTAGCCACTGGCCAATCAGTGTTTTATTTATTGACCAATCAGAGCAACACATTTGCCATACTGAACATCCCACAGCACCTATGTGTTTCGGTCCTTTTGATTAACCCAAGGGATGAAGAGCCAATGAGAAGTTTTTCTGTGTGCCTGTGGTAGATGGCATCAGCAATATATCTTACCTTGGTTTATTCAGGTTTCCTACCAAACTGTGCTTAAATTCTCAACATGAATTGCAAATACTTTTAACTTCTTTTATTTCTGTAGGCATTTTCATTGTTCATCTTAAAATTTAAAAAGTTTTAAAAAAAAAGTGTATGTACAATGCAGTTTTATTCATCTATAAAGAGCAAAATTGTACCAATTGCAGGAATGAAGCTAAAGAGCATCATGTTAGCAAAATTAGCAAGACTCAGAAATACAAATACTATATGTTTTCCCTTATATATGAGATATATATGATGAAATTAAAAGTGGGATTCTTTGAGAGAGGAATAGCCAAGCTATAATTTGGAGATATACCATCATTTTATGGGTAGGGAGTGAATATAGGGAAAGTATGTGTTATACATGTATGAAAATTATTTGTACAATAAAGAATACATAATCACTCACTTATATCATTGTTTCTGTGTATGATTTAAAGGAGTCAAAAGAAACAAAGAAATGTCACAAGACATGATAGATGCAGTGGCAAGGGTCTATCAAAGGAAAAGTATGGGGAGGACAAATCACAGCTATAGTTTGCAAAAAAAGGCACAGATAGGTATATCTACAGTCTGATATTTGTCTTAAAAGAAGGGAAGAAATTTAATCAATCATATAAAAACAAAACAAAAACATAACAAAAAACAAAGGTTAACAAAAAAAGAAAATCAGGATACAAAGTTGAAGAGAAACTTGAAATCTCTCTGGAGACACTGGATATGGAGCTGATGACTGCAAGAAATAATTTTCAACAGGTTCTTGCCTTAGAAAAATGAGAACATTCAAAAAACATCTAATGTCTGCCCTACATGCGTGCAGTGAATCAGAAATAACTGCATCTTTCCAGACATCAGAGTATCTCATGCAAAGGAGTAAGATGAAGTCACTATGAAAATTCCATCATTAGCTTCACTCAAGAGTAATGCTTCCTCATTCAGGGTTCCATATTAAAAAATAAAAATAGAAACACAGGCATACACTCAAGGTGTTGTTTATACATCTATATGACCAAATTTAACTCCTCTAAGTCAACCAATGGTGCTACAACTATGAAAGTAAAAAAAAAAATCTAGTTCCAAGTTAAAAAATAATAGTGTTATGAAATAATCTTTTTGTATATTGCAAAGACGTGTCACTCTGATTGGTTTAATAAAAAGCTCAACAGACAAAAGCCAGGCAAGATTTTTGAGCAGAGAGGATGCTAGAAAGAAGAAGGGCAGACATGCTAGGAGACACAGAGAAAGCAGGAAAGCAGGATGGACAGTACATAGATGAGGCAAACCAGCCTTGGGGTAGCATATAGATTAATAGAAATGGGTTAATTTAAGTTATAAGAGCTCTCTAAAAACAAGCCTAAGCTATCAACCGAGCTTTTATAATTGATAAGTCTCCATGTTGTGATTTGGGATCTGGCAGGAAGGACAGGAAAATGTGCCTTCAAAATGGGGACTAGAAAGATGCTTCAGCAGTTAAGAGCAAAGCAACCAAGTTCAGTTCCCAGCACCCATATAGTGTATTCCAGTGCCAGGGATCCAATACCCTCTTCTGGCCACCATTGGCTTCTCAAGTCATGTGGTAAATTTCTTGTATTTCCCTGTATGTTTCTACCATTTCTATTATTTCTCTATTTCTTATTTATTTGTCACTGCCCCAATGCTTTCATTTTTAATGCATTTCAATTCTTAAAAGCCCATGTTATCTTGCTTCATTTACATATTATTACAGTACAGCATCAATAGAAAGGGGACCTCATGATGTTTGAGTCTTAGTTTTTTATGCCAACCTTTACCCTAAACTGGTATACATTTTACCTCTACACAATATAAATAATTTGATATATGTTTTTCTTTAAACAATTATTCTTAAATGTGTTTTATTTTTATGCCCACAGCTACCATTTCTGCAGCTCACCATTTCCTGTGTAGATACAGAATTCTACCTGGTATTATTTTCCTTCCGTCTGAGAGAATTCCTTTAATAAGAAAAAAAACTTGCAAGTGTCCTCGTTAAAAATGAGTTTGTATTTCTTATGTACTAAGAATTCTTTTTATTTTCTAATTTTGATTTTTTTCTCTGCATAAACTCTAGACTGAAATTTTTCCCCCATTATTATTGAATACTTCAAAATATTTTTGGTCTGTAATCTGACTTGCATGCTTTCCAATAGAAGGAATCCCTCTCCCTTCAGCTGAACTAAGGCATCTGTTTTTCATGTTGTTTTTTGGGAGATTCTTCCTCTGCATTTATCATCTAAGCATTTGACTATTGTGACTTAGTGCAATTTACTAAATGGCTTTGATGTTATTATGACTGAGATACTTGCGGTCTTGGCACTTTTGAGCCTGTATGCATATTATGGTTATCAGCTCCTGGACGTTCTCAGTCATTATTCCTTCAAATATGTTCTCACATCTCCCTGTTTTTGCAGAGGGTGGACTCCACTTGTACATACATTGGATTTGTCTAAACTGTTCAACCCCTAACTCATACCCTATGTTTCCAGTCAGTTCTTTATGTTTTACTTGATAGTTGCTGCTTCTATTTCAAGCCCACTCATTGTTCTTTCCATGGTATCTAATATGGTAGACATAAGACTTGCACCATTCCCAGCTACCTTTCTGTGTCCCCTCCTTGTTGATTCAGCTGTAAACTCTCAGCTGAACCTGTTGCCATACCTTTGCTTCACCATCATGGACTCTAACCTTATGAAACTGTAAGCCCAATTAAAAACTTTTATAAATTGCCTTCCTTTTTCATACACATGGACAATTTACAGAAAACCACTATTTAAAATACAGAGAACACAATGATCCACATGTTAAAGGCTTATAACATGTATATATAGCTTATATAGAGTGAGAATACCAGGAGGTAGTGGAATCTTTAAGAGATAGGTAGAGCCTCGTGGAGGACCCTTAAGCCAGAAGCAATTGTGGAACCTCAGGCTCTTATCTCACTGCTCTATGGTCCATGATGTATATGGTTTGTTCTAGCACACACTCTTCTACATTATCACCTAATATCCTCAGCAGGAACACAATAACTGACGGCTGATCTTGGGCAGCAACCTTCAGAATCATGAGCCAAAATAAAGCCCTCTTTATTTAATAACCAGGCTGTGTCCATCACTTCACCACAGTGATAAAAGTTGATGAGCACGTTCTATTTTATGATACTTTGCCCCTTTGTGGTATTAAATCGCATGGCTGCTTTTGGGGCAGAGTATAAGGTACATGGTAGATGTGAGCCCAGCTGCTTCCTTTGACTCTACCTTATGAATTCACTGTCTACTGATGCTTTGCTGTTTAGTCCATTATTCAGGGCACCAGGATTTAGAGTCCATGCTCAACACACCACCTCCTCTGACTCAAGGTCTAGAAATCAATGGAATCTGTTCTAAACTCTAGTCCCATGGATACCATGTTCTGTCATCACTTTATGTGATCCTGAAGATGAATTTTAATAGGGAGTTTGTTGTTAACTTACAAACTATTTATGTCATCTCTACTACATTCTTACATGCCCACATTCATTCAGCAAACAAGTATCTTCTAGGTATTGGCCACCATCTGAAACGTTACCATGAGAAAATATGTATTATATACATGAGGAATGCATGATTTCCAATTTCCAAGTAGTATCAGTAGGGATTACCTACTAAAAAGAACTAGGAAGCATAATACTCCCAAACTGTCTGTTTTTATAAGCCTAGAGAATTTATGTTAAATTTATGTTCTGATTAATGTCCAGTTGACAGCTGCCTCTTACATTTGGGATTTCATACTCAAATACTCTGGAGCTCTGTAATTAGTCAAAAGTGTATTGACATTTGCTTCTACCTCTATGTGAAGCTTATTAATCAAAGGGAGTCAGTCACTGTTCTACATTCAGAGATGATTGCTTCAGGTGATTCCAAAGAGAGCAGTTTAATCAAGCAAAACAGTTTTCTAGGAGAGTAGTTCCAAATCTGTACTTTGTAGTTAAGATGTTGAGATTAATAATGGTAGCATAGAAAACATAGTCATAAAAGACCTATTATAGATTAGATATTGTAAATGGATTAATTTGAATTTCCCCAGGAACTATAAAATACCCTGTGGATACATTTATAGAAGCAAGACCAAGAAAACTATACCAGAAGTATGACTGCCAAGCATCTGGGATTTTCACTTAACCTTTCAAAGATAGTTTTACCTGTCAATAATTCACCACTAATACCCAAGTGGAATAATACAAAAATGAACAGTATGCTGCCCACATATCTAGAAATCAATACATAACACAGTTTTCCCAGGTGCTGGAAGTGCTGTGTCTGAATTGTAAAGCAAGATCTGAATAAATTAGATGATGACTTCAGGTGTGAGTCAATATAGAACAGGTGCTTATGACACTTTTCAGATAAATGGTGATTTTGGGGGCATACTGCAGAAGTGTACTCTGCTATCATATTTGTATTTTCCTGTAGTATGATGGAAGCCTTGTTCTTCAAGTGCCCTGCTGGCCAGTTTGAATAGCACAGACAATTGTCCATGCAACCAGCTGAAAGCCAGTTGTTGTGGACTTGGATTAAGACACACACAACTTAGCATTAGGCCAAGATGGTTCTCATAAATAGAAATGCATGGAGGCCTGGTAATGAGAAAATGTACTGATGCTGTATAGGTCAGGGAGCACAGAGAGATGGTCTGCAGAGAAATGCAGGTTAGACGGGGTAAGAGGCAAAGAGGGGAAGTGTTTTCACTCTTTATGTGGAATCTCCACACCTTGCCCTAGGAGTTCTTGGCGTCCCAGTTCAGTGAGGGTAACTGATGTGAGATTAGCACTAGTTTTCTGTAAGCAGTAGCATTTGGGGAGGGTCAGAGAGGACTGTGAAATAAGTTAGTGCTCACGTGTGCTTCACGGTCTGTGCAGGATGTAAAGAACAGATGCCGTCCTCCTATGTGTGCCGCTCTGGGTGAACCAGCTATGTGTGGCACCGAGTCCTGTGGGGACTGCCATCTCCAACATTTCATCAGTGCCTCTCCAGAGCAGCTGGAGAAACAACTGGGACAGGAGGAGATTAGTGAATATTCATGAGCTTTAGCTGCTGCCAAGGTGAATCTTCACAAATCCCGATTATGTTTATTTAAGTAAAACATCTGTCGATAAAAGGAAGACCTGCTTCTAGAAAGGCTGGGCCTCCAGCTTCTGTCCTCTGAATAATGATAATATTGACACTGGTTCCATTGTCTTATTCTTGGTAATAGTCTTTTGCTACTTTTATCAGTGTCATTAATAGTACACTCTTTTAGAATGAATTTCCTTGTGCTGCTGAGATTGACAGTAGCTATAGGTAGAAAAGAGCTATTTGTTATCTTTCCTGATGGAAAATGGTTGATGGCTTCAAGAGAAGGACTCAGGAAGCAACTGAGCTTTCTAACATAAACCAACAGAGGATTTCTTTCTTGAATTTACACACTGACCAGTCATGCACCAGCTGAGATGTGTAAGAACAGTCACAGATAGGAGCACTTACTCCTCTCTGCCAGGGATATGAGCATGCTCTTGAAAACAAGCTGAATCGAGTGCTTTTCTGTTTCTTTGTACATCTTAAACTTTCCCCCTAACTCTCAGCTGCTGAGAAAATCCACATTTCAGTGATGAATTGCATGGGCTTTTGAAAAGTTGCCTTTTCCTTTCCCACACAGAGAGCTATTAATAGTCCTATTTTAATTGGATAGAACTTTCATTTTCATTTTTTCTTTTGAGAAAAGCAATCTGTGCTAGTTGTGGAAACAATTAACCAACATGCAGTTTAAAAGCCTATTAGAGCACTCTCCCAGGAAAAGTCAAAAGCCAGGCAGGATTAGCTTTCCAAGAGAGAAGATTTGTTTACACTCCAATGTCGCCCAATCTGGAAGATTTATTTTTAGCATAATTTCAGCTATTTGATTTTCTTCTATAACTGAGAATGTTAAGATGATTAACATGATTTCAAATCCCTCCACACTCTCACATTAGAAAGTCGGGATTTAGAATATGCATGGAAGGGGAACACAGAAGAACTAAGAAAATCCTTTCTACCTGAATTTTTGATTAGTCATTATCCAGATAGTCTTTTCTCTGCTATTTTTAGTGATTCAATAGTAAATAAACAGAGTAGTAAAAATACAGTTTCAAAGAACAATATAAAATTGACATGTCTTTGAAGAAATCAATTTGGAATCTTTGCTGTGTGTTAGATTCTTATTTATATTGTGATGATAAATGTAAAGACGGGAAGTACTATGATCATCCCAACTTGAAATGAATATAAAAGAAACTTTGAAAACAGTTTGAATGTTCTTCCTTCGGTAAGTGTGTTGTATGTAGAAGGAGGGAGAACTGGCTCTACCAAGTCTGTGGACAACATCATTACAGAGCTGAATGAGAAGCTCACTGGCAAGGCCTTTTAATTTCCTACCTCCAACACATCCCTCAGGGATCTGATCTGCTACCTAGAGAAAGCTGCCAAATATGTTGATATCAAGAAGGTGGTTAAACAGATATGAGACAGCCGCCTAAAGGGTTTCCTGTGCCATACTGAGGTTGAGGCACTTTCCTGTGACCTTAAAAGTGGCACTCACTCTTCTACCTTTGATGCTGGTGCTGTCACTGCCAACAGTGATCACACTATCAAGTTCATTTCCTTGTATGACAATTAATTTAGCTATTTTAACAAGGTGATGGACATCATGGACTACATGACCTCCAAGGAGTGAGGAGCCATGGACCATGCATCCCAGTAAAAGGAAGAGAGAAATCTTTGGATGCTAGGAAGTCCCTGCTCCAACTTAGTTTCTTAAACACTGAGCACCTCCCTCACATTTTCCATCTTAGACCCCCCCCTCAAAGAAGAGATCGAGAATTCTTATCTCTCAAATACCATTAATAAAGTTTATGGCATATGAATCTATTAAGGAATATTGCCCTGTGATCAGTAAGATGATTTCTATGCCTAAAGAAATAGGATGTTTAGTAAGTTGTCTTCTAAGCATTTCCAGTTCTTGCCCATCGAAAGAAAAAGAGCTGAACTCTTGAGTGTGCTTTCCTTTATGCCTTTGGCTTCAGAGAAACAAAGGGGCTCTGGCAATTTGAAAACTTTAGGTTCCAGACGCACTTCTTGGGAAGAAGGTCTGGGGCTTTATTGTCATTGAGCTCCACAGACGCAAATGCACTAGATAATCCTAGTGCCTAACCCCATGGCTGCTGTGACGCCCTCGCCTTCATCTCTGCTCAACTTGTAGGTCCCTTGAGTTCTGAGTAAAGAGGGAGATGTCTTTTCTACTGAACTTACCATTCTAGTGATTGTATTAACACCTGATTTACCCGCTGTCCATCAGAAATGTTTCATTACAGTTAGACAAATGGAATAATAGGCTTTAATAATCAGGAGATTCTACAAATCAATTGTCATTATATTCCCCAAAGATTTTTTTAATTTAAAAATGAAGACCAAGTCAATTAAAAATTCCCTTTACATGTAGACATAATATTCATAAAAATAAAAACGCTGGTTTTATTTTTGTTTTGTTTGAAATTGGTTTGTCTTGAAAGATAGATGGAAAGTAATGCAGAAACAGGTGGGTTTTGTACACATTTGTTACAAAAGTAGAGGCTAAAACTTTGCCTTTCTGAGAAAGTTCTTCTCTGAGAACATTTTTATATTAAAACAACAGCATAATGACAGAGTACTAAAACTGTCCAAATAAGGTTGCTTTAGCAGCAATGCTGAATTCTAGGATGAGCACACTCAAGAGACAGCTACAAAATGAGGCTATGGACAGAGCTGGGCAATTGTTGACATCTCATAGGATGTGCTTCCTGAAGTTACCTCATGTGAAGGCTGAAAACTTTAGGTATATAATGAATTCAATTGTTTATATCCACTTCTTGCAGCGTAAGGATTTCTGCTGGAATATCCTGGAGCTACCTCTTTTTAAAAGAGATTGGCTATTTTGATGAGATTTTAGGTGATGTGTTTGTGTGTCAAGTTGACAAGGAGTCAGTTGTCTGGATAGTTTTATGTCAACTTGACACAAAAGAAAGTCAGCTGAGGGAAGAGCGCCTCAATTGAGAAAATGCCTCTACAAGACTGGCTTGTAGGCAAGCCTGTAGGGCATTTTTTAAAATTAATGATTGGCATGATGGAGGGCTCGGACCAATGTGGGTGGTGCCACCCCTAGACTAGTAGTCCTGGGTTTTACAAGAAAACTGGTTGATCAAGCCATGAGGAGCAAGCCATTAAACAGCACTCTTCCCATGGCCTCTGCATTAGCTCCTGTCTCCAGGTTCCTACCCTGCTTGAGTTTCTGTCCTGACTTCCTTTAGTGATAACCTGTGATATGGAATTATAAGCCAAGTAAACCCTTTCCTCCCCAATTTGCTTAGTCATGGTGTTCATTGCAACAATAGTAACCCTAACTAAGACACATAGTATGCACGAGACCCTGGGTTCCGTCACCATAGCTGAATAAAGAGAAGGAAGATAGGGAGGAGGAGGAATATGTGTGGTCCTTGAGAAAAAGAAGTTATTCCCTTCAATAAGATCAAATGATTGAAATTTACTTAAATTATAGCTGTGTTGGGAGAAATGGAGCACACCAATATTTAGTTGATGATTGGTATGCATGTAAATGTCTTGTTGGGATACAAATATTTTCCAGAAAGATGAGACTAGAAGGTTCCTACAGAGGTCTTGAGGAAGATGTTGCCAGAAGGTAGAGATATTGAAGTAAAAGCAACTGGGAGGTTTGTTTGTTTTTGTTTTTTTTTAATGTGTATTTACTCACTTTCTTCCTATGCGGCGCATTGAAAATAAGTCTGTATCCCAAGGAGATTATCGTCGATACATAAGAACGTGAAAAGAAGGATGGAAATAAAATATAAGGTGGAAATTGTACAAAGAATAGTAATCAGAAGGTGGAAACTGAAGAAAAGTCAGGAGTAAATTTTAAGTTAGAAGACTGTAAGATTGTGTCCTGGCTGAGTCTTTAGGACAGAAGAGGAGAGATGCTGTGAGGTGAAAGGGGCTTCCCTGAGTTTCTAGACCTGTCAACCTCATAACAAGCTTGGAAAAATAACAGAAAATCTGAGTCTTGTTCTGAATGGTGAAATATATCAGCTATTTAGCAAGAAAATGAAATCAAGGATTGGAATTAAGAAGAAAATAAGTCTGCAATGTCTTCTTCATCATGCATTGTTTAAGAGCACAACCAGAGCAGTCAGTCAGTGCATCTGCAATTTAACTCTAGTGTATAAATTTTGTCCTGCTTCCCCTCCATCTGAGATACCAACACCTGTTTGCAGAACCTCGTGGAACTGTGATGTACTTCAGTGAGTTCAACGTGGAAGAGACACTTTCGAAGAAGATGAAGCAGGACTGTTAGGTAGCTTGTTAGCTATTAGCAGACTAAGATGATTGAGGATGGAGCATTCCTTCATAGGAATAGCTTAGGAAAATGTGAGTTGAAACTACAGAACTCTGGTTCCTGTCAGAATAATTAGACCTAAGTCACCTCTCTAGTCATGATATTCTCAACCACACAAAAGCACAGAGTGGACAGCATCCAGACAGTCAAACAGAAAGTCAGACCGACAGCCGATTGACAGGCCCTGTCAACAGTGGACATCCAGTGGAACTGAAGCTCAGTGTGCAAGTCTCTGACTGTCAGTCCTTGACACACACCAGGTAATCAGGTAAGGGCACCATGCTAGGAGTCTACCTTTTTATGGTGCTCAAGTGAAGGAATTATACCCTTTTCTTATTTTATTGTGTTAATAAATTCCTGGTCATAGGATGAGAAAGAGTTGGACACCCACTCCCCAGTACACAGACACATATATTTGACCAAACTGTAAGGAAAGAAACCAATTTCCTATATCAAATTTTATTTCATAATTTCTTTTAAAGTACAGGGAAACTAAGGTGTGGTGATATTTTATTTGTGCACCCCAATAAAGCTTATCTGGGGATCAGAGGAAAAAGCCAGCCACTATAGTAAACATAGAGGTCAGCCAGTAGTAGTACACACTCTTAATCCTAGCATTCTGGAGGCAGAGTTTCATCCAGATCTCTGTGAGTTCAATGCCACACTGGGAACAGAGCCAGGTGTGGTGGCACACAATTTTAATCCCAGTGCTAGACAACCATAGAGGTCTGGAGGTCTGTACAGACAGACAGGAAGTGATAGAGCTGGGCGGGAAGAAGTGATGTAGCTAGGTGGAGAGAAGAAGTAAAGTGGTAGGGCACACAAAGGATATAGGCATGAGTACACAGGAAGTAGCTCTCTCTTCGGCTGAGGATTTCCTAGCGGTAAGAACATGGTTGGCTTCTTTCTACTTCTCTGATCTCTCAGTTTTCACCCCAATATTTGACTCTGGGTTTTTTATTAATAAGATTGTTTAGCAATTTGTCTTGCATCCCAGCTAGCTCAATCGGTAGAGCATGAGACTCTTAATCTTAGGGTTGTTGGTTCAAGCCCCACATTGGGTGTCAGATGTAAGATGAATTGCTAAACAGTATTATTAATAAAAACCAGGAGCCAAATATTGGGGTGAAAACTGAGAGATCAGAGAAGCAGAAAAAAGCCAGCTACATATTTACCCCTAGGAAATCCTCAGCCAAAGAGAGAGCTACTTCCTGTATACTCATACCTATATCCTTTTCTGTGCCCTGCCATCTTACTTCCTCTCTCTGCCAACTACATCACTTTCCTCTTTCCATCCAGCTCTATCACTAAGGTGGTAGGCTCATGAATCTCAATGCCTAATAGCAGTGTTTGTCATATTTATTCCTAGATTCTCATTAGAAAATAAATGGCATTAGTAGACATAGTAATGACAGATGAATTGATTTTTTGTCACTGTACCATATCATCTAGGACCTCGAAGTTTTCTTTGTTCTTTATTATCCAGGTTTATCCCTCACCTCTTCAAATCTTTGCCAAGATGATGACTTTCATAGTTAACCAGGGGGGCGGGCAACATGTGCAGTAGCATCATTATATATCATCTAGCATGCTTTATTAGACACACTCTGTAGCAGTCTTCAGTACACTATGCCAAAAGCTAAAACTAAAAATAAGAGAAAGAAATATCTCAGATGTTCCAGAGTTTTGAGAAGTTGAAATGGTCCAGCTGGGGACATAGCAAGTTCCATGTCACCAGAATTATTTACAGAGACGCTACATGGAATCTCAGCAGGAAGTAGCATTTGTTACGTTGGGTGAAAAAGGTTGTTTGAGGACATCCAAAGTTTTGTCTCATCCTGGTACAGGCACTAGATGGTGGAGCATGTAGGAACATAGATTGAACATGAAGCCATGGCATAGATTGGGCAATCACAGTAATCAAACACACAAACCTCTGCAGCATTTATAAATTAAGTGGCTCAAAATTCCAGAAAACTGATCAAAATTACAAGAGCTTGCAAGCTCAGAAACCCCATTAATAAAAAGCCAAGGAAGAGCTACAAAAGCCAAGGCAGGTCCAAAATTAGGAGGAAGAAGAAAAGCTGGGGCTGTCATCAGCAGACAAATCCCTAGAGACTGTGAACTTAGGTTCCCAGAGAAAACACAGAAGGGAGAAAACCTTCAGCTGTGTTAGAAGTTCCTTGCGGCCAAACCACTAAACTTCGTGGTTACAAAGAGTGAGAACGTTATAGATCAGGGCCAATTTATCTTAGGCTTTTTCTATTTCCTTTGAAAGCACACCCCCTATGCCTGGCCTCACATCTTTTTTACTTCAGAATCTTTAAGATGCCTTCATAACAAACCACCAGCTTCCATCAATCTAATAGCCAAGAATATCACAATTATCATCTTCAAATTATGAGATTTTCTGAACTTTACTCTCTGCCTATCCGTGGTCCCCAACAATGTATTTGATAAATGCTCTAATTTTTAGTTTCTTTGAGATGTAACTAACCTGATGTGACCACTTCCACATGGAACATGGTAGTTAGACTAGCATGAATCTGTGTATGCAAGCCATGGTCACACATGTTTCACTACAGGATAAACTAACTACCTTTGTGCCTTTTGAGACGAACACATGATTTTTGTGTCAACAACAGAAAAGACCTCAGAAACACTAGGAAACTTTAAGTGTCCCATTGTCTTTGGTAAAGGAGGTCCTAAGGTCACAAGAGGCATAGCTTTGATGAGGACTAAGGGACTCCAGTCTCCTCTTTACTTCTCAACCTCACGATGAGTGCTTTTAGTCCAGCATATGACCCCACCATAAGGCACTGACACACACTGAAGCCAACAAATCCACTGGAACATGAACCAAAAACCTCTAAAACTGTGAGATAAAATGGGAGCATCAGCTGCAATAACGGAACATAACAAACACAGACATCAAAATGTACTTTGGATATCAAACTTAACTGTGATTTCTTTCAACCATTATCTGGTCCTTGAATTAGTAGAAAACTATTTTTATTTCATAAATTACTCCAAGACCTCTTGGTAAAACACAAGCTATATCTCACTAGAAAGACCATTGCTAAGAATAGTTGATCACAATGTTTTGATTTATGAAGTCGGTTAAAGTCTAATCAACCCCACTTGTTGTTCTTATTTCTACTATATGTTATAGTGAAAATTTCCAATACATTCAACTAGATAAAATTTGTTGAAGGAACTTGAGAAACACAAACTCTCTCTATTCTTTTACTAGCAAATATTATTTGGATAATTTGTCTGGAACTAGGAACTTGAAGTGAATATTTTAGTAATTCTGAGTAATGTTGCCATGGCCCAGGAGAGTATATATCTCTTCAGAGTTCTGATTCTAATCCTTTTGAACATATACTCTCAGTTCAGATAGCTGGATTATAGGCATTTCTAATTTTCTGGGAATTCTACTCTATACTGTTTTCCATAGGGTACGTGTTCTTTTATTTTCCTACCTACAGTGTTCAAGAGCTCCATATTTTATACATTTTACTATTTTTAAAAACACATATTTATTTGTGTGTATGTACATGTTTTTGTGCGTGATGTCTATGCCAGATATGTGCAGAAGCTCAAAGGAGCCAAAAAAGGATTTCAGATCCTCTAGATCTGGGGTTACAGGCAGGTTGATCTCCTGATGTTGGTGCTAGAAACTGAACCCTAGTCTTCTGCAAGACAGTAAAAGCTCCTAACCACTGAACTATCTTTCCAGACCCCTCTAATACATTTTTTTTCATTTGGATATAATTTAAGGTTCTGGAATTAGATGTTTTCATTTTTGATCTTTCTTTTTTTCTTATTTCCCTGCAAATTTCATGACTTCATTTTTCTCTGCAGCTGAAGAGAATTCCATTGTATGTAGTTACACTTTTGCTGTCCATTCAACAAGTGGAGGACATTTGGATTGTCTCCATTTCCTCACTATTATGAATAAAGTGGCAAAGAACATGGCTGAGCAAGTGTTAGTGGAGTACGTATCAATTCCTACAGGCCTATTCCCAGTAGTGGTCTAGCTAAGTCATATGGACGTTCTACTTTTAGCTTTCTGAGAACTTTACATACTGGCTGCCATAATGAGTATATCAGTTAGTAATGCCACCAATAATAAATGAGGGTTCCCTTTTCCCTGTATCCTCACCACCATTTGTTGTCCCTTGTTTTTATTAGGAAAGCAAAAAGGAGCCATGTGGAATGTAGGAGTAGGAGCTGGAGCCAGGAGGAGAGTGGAACACTAGCACTCTATCAGGACAGCAATGTTTAGGGCTTGTGATCTTGCTAACATTTTTGCTAATCATGAAACAGGGTGCAAAATTCCAGGTTGAAAGTATTTCATCCTACATAATAAAATTATTCTAAGGACAAGTTACACATGTCAACACTAAATTGCACATATAATAATAAAACCTGGAGAATAAAAGCAATAGAAGAGAATCAGGATCAAGATAACTTATTGATTCACAGAGTCTCTGAAGTTTATAACTGTTTGGTGGTAAATTATTGAAATTCTGCTTCCTCATTCTTACAATAAGAGAGTCATGGACTGACCTAATAGAGTCACGGGGAAGTTTGTGTTAACATACTGAAAGAACATAGAGCAATAAAATAGTTAAGGTAAATGAACGCTGTCCTTTGGTATTATTGTTACTATTTAAAAGGATCAAACACTGTTTGAAAAGTGTGGTCATTACTGAATTTGCATAAATTATTTTTAGTCTTATTTTCCAAGAAAATATCTTTCTATGACTGATTCTATGTGACAATTACATCAACTTTTTCACTCCTCTCCCTTCTGGCTAAAAGTAGATTTTCCACAAGCACCCAGCATTTTGGGGTGGACAGGCTTATTAGTGCACCAGTAATACCTCCCTTTACCTTTTCATTCAGTGCGATGTGTGTGTGTCAGGGCTGTGTGTTTTAATAATGAGCTCCCTCTTGACTTGTCATTCATTCGGAGTGCTGGTGAGGGAAGAGCTGAAAAACAAAACAGCAAAACACCCTTCAACTTCTTTCATACTATCGTGTGGTCTTCCTCAGAGAGGGATTTACAACTTGGATTAAATAAGCACAGATGCTAAACTTGCTTTACCCTCTTGGACATTGATAACCTTTGCTCTCACCCTCATATACATTGTAGTAGTTGGTGCTTGGCCTGTAGTACAGGTCGATGGTGGGTGTCCCTTTTGTGTTATTGTAATACAGTAAGCATATTACAAGATATAGTGTACAAATCCAAGAAGATGTCTGAATTCTACTCTATCTTCTGTCGCTTATTAGCTATTTTAGTCAATTTAGGAGAAATTAACTTAACGGAAGTGTTTCTTTGATAAACCTCCCAGAGTTCTAAACAGCATTGATTTTTCCCATCATTCCTTGCACGAGGCCAGCAAGGAATGAGGCCATCAACAGACTGCCTCCAATCAGGACACCAGGCATGAAAAGTCACATAACTTCTCATAAAAAAAAGGCTCCTTCATCACATAACTCAGAGACAGAGCATTGAACCAGAGAGCAGAAAGCCTCACCCTCGATCTTTCCTTATCTTCCATGTACAATGTCTTGTTTTGGAAGCAACATTTGACTTCATATGAATCACCAATCAAAGTTCCTGAAACAAGAAAGAAGATAACGGCTTGCAAATTTTAAATAAATCACAGCCCAGAAAAATAACCACAACCTTGTCAAACTGTCAAGTAGAATAGTTGGCGGCTGTTTCTTTCCTTTTAGGAGTTTTCTTTCTAGAGTTCACATGCAGGTTAGAACAGAGATTCGTTCTGGCTTATTGTAGATAGACTCTGTCTAAAAATGACAGCAAGCAAATTCTAGTCAGAAACATGAGACGCCTGCATGTTTATAGCATGACAATTTGGTTTCAATACACAGAATATGTCAACCAGAACTAAATTCAGTCCTATCTACTCTAGAAGACACCACCCTGTAGAACAAATGCTAATTTTCACAAACCACCTGCATTTTCCAGGCCTAGTGAGACTGCCAGCATCCTGATGTCAACATTCGTGAGAAAATCCAGGTATGGTGTCTTACACCTGTGATTGTAGCACTAGGAAGTTTGAGGCAGGAGGATTGCCATGGATTTGAAGTCATATCATGAATTACAGGCCAACTTGAGGTACAATGTGAAACTCTTTCTCAGAAAATAAATAAGTAGCCCCAAGTCTCCTGCCTTCCCAGGAAAGCCCTCTCTCAGTTCACCCCTTCCCTCCCACAGACATACACACCACATGGCTGGAAGAGCCCTCTCCCTACAGCTCCTCCATCTTGAATGCTCAGCCCCACTTTGCCAGGTCTCCTCTCCTACTTTGCAGGACTCACACTGATTGCCTTGCAGAGAGACCATGCCACCCTCTCCATCTTTCTGGCATTTCCATCCCCAAACCTACTTGGGCTCCTGCTGGCTCCACAGGTGGAGACCACGCTTACTTTCCTTCTGACACCTCATCCCCACCATGTAAATACACGAGCTGAGTCTCAAATCATTCCACAGTTAAATCCCTCATTTCCATCCTTTTCTGAAATGGTTAACATTTCATCGCCATTTAAGAACCTGTATAGAGAGCATCAGAAACAGCTTGACTTATCCCCTTCCTAATATATCAGGACATGCACAGATCATTTGCTTTCCCCCAAAGCCAGAGGTCACCCAGATGCCTACTGACCCTCAAACTCTACATGTCAGTACCTTTGTGGAGCCACTGTGTGCTCTCCAAATCAGAGCCACACCTCTGCTACCCCAGCCACGCTAACTCCACTGTCGCCGTACTTTCTGGTAAAGATGTGGGAATAAGGGATCCTGTTCTCACTGTTGTTGAGAGAGTAGAGTATTGTAGACACTGTGGAAATTAGTGTAGAGTTTACACAAAAATCTAAAACAGAATTCCTATGTACTCCAGCTATACTATTCTTTGCAACAGAAATACTTGCTTACCCATGGTCATTGCCTCTGTGTTCACAAAAGCTACAAAATGCAATCACTGTGGATGTCCAATAACTGATAAATGGATAAGGAAAATATAATGCCTACATATATTACACATCTTACTCAGCTATAGAGAAAGATTAAGTGATTATATTTGCTGCTAAATGGGTGGACCTGAAAACACCTTACTGAGTGAACTAACCCATCCCTGGAAAGACATAAACCGCATGTACTCTGTCATATATGGAGCTAGCTTTTAGCCTTTAGTTCTGTGTGTTTAACTTGGAATATTCATGAGCGTCAGAAAATTAGGAAGGAGCCATTGATATGGGGATAGTAGAACAATGTAGGTAATATATTAGTAGAGATGAGGAACACTAGGGATGGAAAGATTGAAGTGGGGAAAGAGGTACCAGCATTGGAAAGCTAATGAAACAATGTCAGGGTTAACGAAAATGATGAGTCATTAAAAGGCATATGGAAATCTGCTGTCTCATAAGCCACTTAAAACTTACATATATCTAAGTATTTGAAAGAGCACTGCCTTGCATGACTGGGCAATTGATGCTCCTAGAAGCTATAGGATATTAAACAAAAATCCTAATGCCCAGTGTGAGATGATTCATTGGAAGTTGTTGGTCAAGAAGGACTCAGAGGCTCCCAAAGCAATAGCTACTGACATCGCTCTTGGCTGCCACCAGAACTAGATGACAAGGCACTCTTGCTCAAGTTACCATACATCATGTTTGTAAGACATGGAGAAATCAAACTGAATCAAACTGGAGTTCAGACAAAACCCTCCTCCCAGATAGCTAACAGATAGTGTGAGAAAGAGCTAAGCGGGCTATTGGGGGAGAAAAGACACCAATGGTTTTGCTCAGCTGTGAGCCCTATAAGCTCAAGGGGACCCTGCAAGTGTCAGTGCAGGCAGTGATCCGTGAAAAGACAAGAATTAAAATCCAGTTCAGATTGACTTTGTCAACCTAAATTCGACTTCAGGGAGTCAGTCTAACGCCAGGCAGTTCTTTGTCAGCATATTTAAAACACAGTACAATTTGGGAAAATGTCTCTGGGAAACAATCATTCCAATTCCAGATGCACCATAAAGCTTAAAGTGTACATACATAGAAACTCCTTTACAAAGTATATGTGATTATGAGGGTGGATTCTATAGCTAACAGGCCTTCATTCAGCAAAACTGTAGTAGAAAGTTCAATCTTGAAGCCTATGAGCTTCCTAAATCATGGTTTTCTTGGCCAGATATACAGTACCAGGTGCTGTGGGATTGTCTGTATGTCAAATGCTCTGATTGGTCAATAAATAAAACACTGATTAGCCAGTGGCCAGGCAGGAAGTATAGGTGGGACTAACAGAAAGGAGAATTGAGAGAACAGGAAGCTGAGTGAGAGAGACACTGCCAGCCGCCGCCATGACAAGCAGCATGTGAAGATGCCGGTAAGCCACAAGCCACATGGCAAGGTATAGATTTATAGAAATGGATTAATTTAAGATATAAGAACAGTTAGCAAGAAGCCTGCCATGGCCATACAGTTTGTAAGCAATATAAGTCTCTGTGTTTACTTGGTTGGGTCTGAGCGGCTGTGGGACTGGAGGGTGACAGAGATTTGTCCTGATTGTGGGCCAGGCAGGAAAACTATAGCTACAACCAGGCATATGTACTGCATCTGTAGAGTGGGCCTTAACACCTTTAAATCCATTCAGAAAGCACTAGTTACTCCCATAATATTCATGCCACTATTGTACACATTGGCCTATCTTGCCATGTGGATTATTATGATAGTTCGTAAGCTTCACAGCTGAGTGAGACTACTGATGCCCTTTACCCCCATCAGCTTTCATAGTGCCTTCTGGTACTGTGAAAACTAGCCAGGGAAAAGCTTCTTGGTTACTACCAACCCAACTTGACCTCTTCCTATCCTATGACCAAAGTGTGTGATATATTCAGCAATTGGGTCACACCATCAAGTTCTGGTGTACATCCAAGAATAGCACCAATAGTCCATATTATTGGGAAGTGTCCTTGGACCACTCTGACAACAACATTTGTCACTAACTTCTTTTGTTATTTGACAACCTATGTGTGGGCAGAGTTTTTCTGTCCTATCAGTCAGTTCTGTCCCACAAGCCAGCTCCCAAATAACCACACAGAGACTTACTATTAATTATAAATGATCAACCAATAGCTTAGATTTGTTGTTAACTAACTCTTACATATTAAATTCATCCATATTTCTTATCTAGGTTCTACCATGTGGCAGTACCTTTTTCAACACAGCATATTCATCTCCTACTTGCTCTGCATCTGGCTGGTGACTCTGCCCTCCTTCTTCCTTGTGCTTTCATTTTGTCTGCAAGTCCCACCTAACCTCTACCTGCCTAGCTATTGGCCATTTAGCCCTTTATTAAACCAATCTGAGTAACAAATCTTCATAGTGTACCAAAGGATTATTCCAGGGCATTTCTCCCTTTTTGTCTAATTTAAAAGAGAAGTTTTAACTTTAACATAGTAAAATCGCATTTCACAAAAACAGTTATCAAGTAAGAATTACAGTTACCATATCCAGTTCATTTGTATTTGGCAAAATTAGAGAAAATACTATATTATCTATCTTGTCTTTGTGAGTCTAAAGTTTATACCTAATTTACCTTTTATCATAACTAAGGAAAACTACATGTCTAATTATTTAGTCTTTAACTCTATCAAAGACCCCAGAAGGGTGTAATGTTGACTAATGACAGGGACATCTGGCTGCCTGGACAGTCACCCAAAGTTCTTCTTTAATGTTGGGGCATCTATCTTTGGTCCATAGGCCTAGTGTATTTGACAGATATTTCTGAGAAGCAGGAAATTTTCAAGGACTGTCATACTTGTCTTGGCAAAGTTTGCCAGTTGCTTTCTTTTATATCCTGCTTGTCCAGTTTGGACAGCATACTTTCAGCCATTGAAGCAAGGGTAGTTTCTTGCCCAAATGGCTAGCTTTTGCCATAAAGAAAGCAAACTTCATTTCAGGATTCTTCGATGTTCATCATATTTTTTTAAGTAAATTGGTGCTTCCAGGAGCAGATATCTCTCACAGTCATGAAAAGCCTCAGGTTATTAAGCTTCTTAAACTAAAACACCATACTCCATAGGTCTTGAAGTGTTTGAAGACCATATATCTATCTAAATATATCTGTTTAACATTGAAAACATACCTGATATGACTACAAGTTTGATTATTATAGATGACTAACTACTAATCTGTATTTCTTAATTTTACATCACTTTTTTAAATGAGTTGCATAAGCCTAATATCCCAAACAAGAGTAGAAACATACATACAGCATAACAAAAACAACTTTGAATTTATATTAATAAACCAAAATCCATACCAATGTAAAGTAAGATCAATAGTTGCTTTTTGAATTAAAGTAGGCTCAATGATCTACTGTTTTATCACATCATTTCCATATTCTATCCCCTTTTCTCCTTCAGAAAGAGATCCTTGAATCTAACTTGTTTGCTTAGTATTTTTTTCTTCACTATGACCAATAATAATTTGTAACCAACCCCCCCCCCCCCCCCCCGCTGCAAGATTTGTCATTTGGATTAATTTAATGAAGTGATAAATCTCCAATAGCTAGGCAGGTAGAGGTTAGGCAGGACCTGCAGTCAAAAAAGAAAGTACAGGGAAGAAGAAGGGTAGAATCAAATGCCAGATGCAGAGGAAGCAGGAGATGAACATGCTGTGTTGAAAAAAGGTACCACCATGTGGTAGAGTGTAAATAAGAAATACGGGTTAATTTAAGATGTAAGAGCAGTTAACAACAGGCCTAAGGTATCAGATGAGTATTTATAATTAATAATAAGTCTCTGTGTGGTTATTTGGAAGCCAGATGACAGGACAGAGCTGACTGGTGGGACAGAAAACCTTACCTATACCTATGACTTCTGGGAGGAGCACTGTCCCCCTGTGTGGGAACACTCTAATTTCCAAATAGATCCAAGATCTCAATGTTAGACCTGAAACTCTGAAACTTCTAGAATAAAGAGTAGGAAGCACCCTTCAGGATACAGGTTCAAGTAAAGACTCTTCTGATAGGATCCTGGCTGCCCATAAAATAGGACCAACAGCCAATAAGTGGAAGTGAGCTATGGAGCTGGACAGAGAGCCAACAAGAGGAGGAGTGCCAGCCTCCCTTAGCTACCAGGGAAATTCAAATTAAAACTATTTTGAGATTTCATCTCTCCTCAGTCAGAATGACTAAGAAAAAGGAAAACAAAAAGGACAGCAAATAATAGTGAGGATATGGAGAATGGAGAGCCACTATGTGTGGTTGGTAGGAGTGGGAACTGGTACAGCCTCTGTGGAAATCAGTGCAATAGTACCTCAGAAAACTAGAAAAAAATTTATCCTGTGACCCAGCCATACCCCTCCTCAGAATGTACCCAAGGGTCTCTGTATCCTACTATAGAGACATATGCTCATCCGTGATCACTGACATTCTAGTCACAGTAGCAAGAGTATGAATGCAGCCTAAATGTCCATCGACTGATGGTTGAATAATGATAACTCAGACAAGTTAAGGAATATGATGTTGTGGAATATTAGTTGAAGATGTGTTATATTTGCTTATGCTGTGGAATATTTGCTTAATGATGCAAAGATGTGCTGCATTCTTTTATGTTGCATTTGTTTAACTCTGTGAAGCTGTGTTACTTTGCCTGCCTAAAACACATGATTGGTCTAATAAAGAGCTGAACAGCCAATAGCTATGCAGGAGAGGGACAGGCAGGACTTCCAGGCAGAGAGAATAAATAAGAGTGAAGGCGGAGGAGTGAGAAAGGAGAAGGAGGGAGGATGCCAGGGGCCAGTCACACAGCCACACAGTCAGCATGGAGAAAGAAGAAAAGAAAGAGATACAGAATAGAGAAAGATAAAATCCCAGAGGTGTAGACAAATTTCTAAACGGTCTTATTAAATAAGAAACACAGAGCCAAATATAGGAGTGAAAGCCTCAGAGATCAGGGAAATAGTGAGAGACACCAGCTAACCTTAACTCACCACATTGCCGTAGCTTCCCAAGAGAGCTGCTTCCTGTCTACCCAGGCTTTTATTGCCTTGCTCTTCTGCCCTCTCATTGGCTCTTAGCCCAGCTACCTCACTTCCTTCTTACTGCTTGTCTGTACAGACCTCCAGGTCTCTATGGTTGGTACTGGAATTAAAGGCGTGTGTTACCATGCTTGGCTGTTCCCTAGTGTGTCCTTGAACACACAGAGACCCTGCCTGCCATGTGATCAGATTAAGGACATGTGCTACCACAGCCTGACTTGTATGTTTACTTAAAAATGGCTGGGTATGTCCTCTGATCATCCCAGAGCTTGCTGGGCATTAATAGTTTATTAATGTGGTCTTGCTGAAGAGTGATCTGAACAAGAGACCACTGAGGACCATGATAGGGAATATCCAGAAAGGCTCTAATTCTACCTTATAGGTGGGTCCTGCCATCATTTTCATTCCACAGAGAGGTCCAGGGGTGATGAGCATCATGCCTGCCCTGGTTGTGTGCAACAACAGCCTCTATTTTTCTCATGAGTAACCCATCAATGCTTTAGAAAAGCAGGAATCAAGGGCAAGTGCTTTCCTCTTGTCATAGAGCGGATGAGCCTGTCAGTCTGCAAATGAGACCACATGTCCTGCTGCCCAGCCCTGCTTTTAAAAACAGAGAGAAAAATGCAATGGGAAGAGAGCTCTCTGGGGTGATGAGAAAGTGAAGGGAACTTGGAACTTAGCACAGCTACGCTAATAACTCAGGAAAATTTCTGTTTCTTCACTAATCACTATAGTTTCATATTCTCCACCCACCTGTCATGTCTGTCTGTCTGTCTCTCCCCTCACCTCTCTCCCCATACTCCCCATCTTAAGGGAAGAGAAGAAATGAAAGGAAGAGGCAGAGATGCAGCTTATAGCTTGTTCTTACCCTCTCTGAGATCTCTTATCCCAATGGTAATCACCGACTGTCATTTCTAGACTTCAGCCAGGCAGTATAAAAGCCCTGGGCGGAGATTTTCCTCCTCTTCATTCCCTACACGATGTCAGAAAGTCGCACTCCGCTCTTCCCATGACGGTCCTGTCAAGCCCTGGCTCGCACCCACCTTCATGCACAGCTGCTGTCACTGTCACTCCTTCTACTGATCTTACCATTTCCTCCCTTTGGGGAGAAGGTCTTGTCTATCTATTCTCATTGCATTTATATTACCACAGTGTCTATTCTAATTCACAGGGAAAAAGATCATGTAGACTTCTTGGTCAGACAGAACAGCCTTTCAATTTTTCACGGGTCAGAGTCATTTTCTTCAGCTCCCGAACAAAACTAAACATGAGCAAAATAAAAGCAGCTAACAGGAATTGATTAGGATGCAACTGGGTTTTCAAGCCGAGCTTTTCCTTTCAGTCCTCAGTCAGGCTGCCAGTGTTTTCCAATAGGCCCTTTTAAGCTGATTTCTTGTGATATCTGCTGGGACATAAACTATCAGGAGGCAGAGAACGCTGAAATCTCGGGAAGGAAAGGTGGCAATTAGCAACTAACTGCTAAGCAAGAGATGCTGTCATTTTATTTTGAACTTATAAAAAAAGTCGCAGAGGGATTTTGTAGTTTTTGTAGCCTCCTCTTTCCCTTCTCTGCTCCGTTCCTCCATCTCTGCCTTCCTCCTTCTTCTACCCTTCCTTCTCGTTCCTTTCATTCTCTTTTTGACATTTTCCTGCGAAGAAGAAACTGGCTGAAGCCAGTGTTTAACTCTTAATATGGATGTACCCATGACTGCTTAGCTTTATGCACTTCTGTCCTTGAAAGCGTCCTTCATATACCGGCGTCTTTTGCAAAGCCTGACTCTTAATTTGTAGCCTAAATTCAGTCAAGCTCCAGCATCTTTTGCAAAGCCCGACTCTTAATTTGTAGCTGAATGCAGAAGCACAGCTTTACCCTCGAGAGCCATTTCTTAATTTAGGGCGTGAGTCAGAGCCTAGCAGAGACAAACCATGATTCTACAGTATACAATCCCATTCTTGGCATCAGGCCAACAAGACTAACTCTTAAAAAATAATGAGAAATCATAATTCTTTAAAAAAATCTCATAAAAGTGAAAAAGAAAAGGCCTCAAATCTTTAAAATGCTTGTTACATTTACAGGCACCGGTGGCTTCAATTATGACAGTGGGCAAGGAACTTAAAGTATTTATCTCAACGTTTCAATAATTAAATCATGTTTTTTCATGTTGCCTGACACTTGCTGGCACTGACAGCGCACTGTCTCCTCAGAGGGCCGAGGACATCGAGGCTGATGATCTCCCACTGCTAATCCATGGGAGGGTTTGTGATTTTACTGTAATGTATTGTAAGGAATAAACTGCACGTTTGCCAACACCGAGCAAACAGCTTGAAAGGATAGACTGGAACAAAGGGGGTGAAATTAGAGAGAAATGCATGACTGGATATGTCACCCTAAATTTAGGCCAGGCAAACTTGCTGTGTGGAAAATGGACTAAAAGGAGGCTTGCGACAAGAGATAGTTCAATTTTTGTAGGTTTAAAATAAATTACAGTAACGAAGAAGCTCTTTAAAAAAAAAAACCAATTCTACTTTGGCTTTTATTAACTAATGTGTTCAATTAAATACAAGAGTCTTTGGGTATTGTTGAGAGTTCTTCCTGCAAGTGGGCTTTCCTCCACAAGGATACTACATCAACTGGAAAATTCCCTCATGAGGATTGATAGAAGGGAACAGGGATGCTCAGTGTGTACGACTGAATTTAGAAGGAAAATAAAGGACCAATATCCTCAAATGTTTAAAGGTCAGACATCACGGAGAGGGATCAGAATGATTTTCTGTGGCATTTGTAGAAAGACCCAAGTAAGGCATGAGGGTCATGGAGAAGTCTTATTGTTCTTTGGATCTGGAATTTCCTCCTAAAGCCTTGGTATTCAAAGGCTTGGCCCAGTTAGTGCTGCCAAGAAGAGCTAGAACCTTTAAAAGGTGGAGCCTAATGGGAAAGCTTTGGGTTATTTGGGACCAACCTCGAAGGTGTTATATTAATTAGAATTTTCTGTAAAAATAGAGCCAATAGAGGAAATATCTATGAAAAGGGATCTATTAGTTTGACATATACAACACAGTCTGGGTGGTCCACCAATCTTTCTGGATATACCACAAACACTGATGAACTGGTAATGGCTCAAGCCATGGTGCTGGGTGGCTCGGCAGTCCCAATGTGATGTTGAAGATTTGTGGAGAGGCACTGGTCTTCAGTATATGTTGGAAGGCCAATGTTGGATTCAAATACCAAGGAAGGAATACAACAGCAGCAACAGTATAGATGAACTTGACCTCGCCAGTGAGAGTAAAAGCAAGCAAGCAAAAACAAACCTTCCCTTTTTTTGTCATTTATCTGGGCTGCCACCAAAAGATGACACCCACTTCAAATAATCTGATAGAGAAAATGTCTGTAAGAGAGCCCAGTGGTTTTCCTTTTAGTTAGTTCCAGATCCAGTCAAGTTGACAGCCAAGGTTAGCCATCACAGGGACAAGGGACCCATTATCTTCCTTTCACTCTCTTTTGCTCCCTGAGAGATGAGTAATTTTTCCTGTCATGTAGCTCTACCATGTTGTTCCATAGCATAGGCTACAATCATCATGAGTGCCTGGTTAGGAAATGAGTCAAAAGGAAGCTTATTGTTTTTATAAACTTATTGTCTTAGATATTTTTTATAATGATGAAAAAGTTACACACAAGCAGGCTCAACTCAACCTAAAATATGGTTTCTAGTTGTCCTTGTTTGATCTTGGTTGCTTTAATAAAACACTCTGACAATAAGCAACTTAGAAGAGGAAAGAGTTTATTTGGCTTACACTGAAATCCACCATTGAGGGATGTCAGGACAAGAATTCAAGCAGCCAACGATGAGCTGGGCCCTCCCACATCAGTTGTCAATAGAGATAATGTCCTAGAGACATGCTCATAGGCCAATTTTTTTTTATACTTGATTTAAGTTTCCTTTAATTTTTAATAAATTTATTTATTTACTTATTTTACATCCTGGCCGCAGTTTCCCCTCCACCTTCTCCTCCCACACCCTCTTCCCTACATGACCCTCTGTTCCCACCCCCTCAATCCACTCTCTCTTCATTTCTGTTTAGGAAAGGGCAGGTCTCCCATGAGTATCAACAAAACACGGCATATCAAGTTACAATAAGACTAAGTGCCTCTCTATGAATTAAGGCTGGGCAAGGTGACTCAGTACGAGGAGTAGGGTCCCAAAAGTCAGTAAAAGAGTCCGAGACAGCCACTATTCCCACTGTTAAGAGTCCCACAAGAAGACCAAGCTTCACAACTGTAACATATATGCAGAGTGCTTAGATTAGTCCCATATAGGCTACCTTGTTTTTGGTTCAGTCTCTGTGAGCCCCTATGAGCCCAGGTTAGCTGATTCTGTGAGTTTTCTTGTGGTGTCCTTGACCCCTCTGACTCCTACACTCCTTTCTCCCCATCTTCTGCAAAATTCCCAAACTCCACCTAATGTTTGACATCTGTTTCCATCAGTTGCTGGATGAAAGCTCATAGGCTAATTTGATAGAGGAAGTTCTTCATTTAGTATTGCTTCTTTCCAGGTAATACTAGTTATGTCAAATTGACAATAAAAACAAACAGGACTCCAGTTTGTTTGTTTGTTTGTTTTTCATATACGTCATTGTACCATCTATAAAGTGTTGGTCTATGTTTCTAATGCTGAAGGAGATGATACAAGAAAGGATGCTGTATCTGGCGAAGAGTTATCTATTAAATGATCAGTACATTCATCCACTCTACAGAGGGCTGAGTCAATACCTTTGTAAGAATGAACTAGCATGGACAGATGGTATGTGTATACAAATGTGGTCAAAAATTGAAAATTAGAATGTGGTTCAACCCTCAATCCCAGTCAAACCCCTATGACAGATGTCTGAAAGGTATCTTGAAATTGGTTTTGTTCCATGTTTGTTAGTTAAATATTTTTATGTTCTTTTAAAAGGTAAGTAGTTTCTACTCATTCTGTTCTTTGCCTTGTCAAGTGTCTAAAGGCAGTGGTTAAGGTTCATAAAGACATGATCCCTAACCATGACACCCTTTCAGACATGCCAAGATACCCAATTCTTTATAATGGAGTCCCCCAAACTTCAATGAAACCATCTCTAATCAGGTTTGTGTTATGTCAACACCACAACCTTTCCATGTACCCAAGTCTTGGGCATGATCTGAGATTTTAGGGATACAGCAGCATGTCATCAAATGTCCCTTTTGGGGACAGTGGAAAATGAAATGTGGTTTTCAAATAAACAATGCAATCCTGGGTTATCCAAAATCATAGTGTCTCACTTTGATTGCTGAAATTAATGGTAGTAGTAGTAGTAGTAGTAGTAGTAGTAGTAGTAGTAAACATTTATTTGAAGCAGTATCAGGTTGTTGGAACTGAGCCATAAGTGCATGTGAAAAGGGTTAAAATTCTTAATATTATCTACCTGAAGAAAAACTATCTAGGTATGTAGTATTATTTATACACACAGTTGTAAGAAGCTTGCAGGGAAAGTGTTAATGAGGCAGGAGTGAGTGTGTGCATGCAGGTGCCCATGTTTGTGAATTCAAGTGTAGGCCATAGGCCAACTTTGGGTGTGATTCCTGAGGAGCCACCACCCTTACTTCTTGACACACTGTCTTTTACTGAAACCTGGGGCTTACTGATTGAGCTAAGCCAGTCAGCAAGTTCCAGAGACCACCCTGTGTCTATCTGCCTAGTACTGGGATTGCACATGTCACCATTCTCAATTCATGTCTTCATGCTTTCTTAGGAACCATTTTGTTGACTGAACATTGCCTTAGCCCTCTACCATCTACTTTTAAATAAGTATAAATAAGTCCCTCCTCCCCTCCCTTTCATTCTCTCCTTACACCATTTCCCACGGTTCAACCATAAGCAACATTCTAGAATTTTCCATGGATAATTTGTGCAGAAATACATGAGACTCCAACCTACTTATGTTTTGGAACTACTAGCTTTAGAGATCTTGGAGAAAATAATAGATAATTGTTTCAATATGTATCACTCCCATTTATAACTAAAACTAGAATTAAAAACTAGAGAGCACTATTTCTGAAAAGTACATTTTGCTTTTATTAGGCCCAAGGTATTGTTTTTCCATTAGCACACAACAGAGCCAGGTGGCAACTCCATGTGTCCAGCTCTCAGGGTCACTTGCTGTAGAAGCCTACTAGCCTGTTCTCAAACCACAGCTTTCTACCAGAGATGGGCAGCTGCTGGAGTGTTGCTCAAGGGCTGTATTCTCCTTATCATCTAGAACAACGAAACAACCTCAGAGACAATGACTCCTGAAAGGCAGATCGTGGGAGGAGTCCTCAGAGGGAACAACTCAGGGAAAGATTTCATTAGTTACAAAAAACAAAAGGAGCTATCAAATTAGTTTCCAAAGAAACTGACACTTACATATGCAGATAGATTACATGAATTCTAGGCTAAGGGCAAAGCTTATAATTTGCTGCGAGCTCTCTGCAAGAGAGACTAACACAGATGATTATAAATGATTTGAAATGTATTACTACCTGTATGGGATATGGACTTAGAATATGTCAGAACACAGCCAACAGCACCAACGTTGATAGTATTTAACTAGATTGCAAATTACAAGAACCCTAGTAACTATTCTACCAAAATGAAGACACTCTCATATTCCCTAACTGGAAATCTTCCAGCCTGCTTTTCTATTGTCTGTACATATGATAATTTGAAATATTCTCTGCAAAGTTCTACCTGCTTTGTCACATAAGATTATGTAATAATTATTTCATCTTTGATTTCATTTCACCACAAGAAAGTTAAATACAAAATTGATAGAAATATGGATTCTAAAAATGTCTTCCTTCCCCAAATTTCCCATTTACTATTTCTTCAGATAGAATGTTCTTATTTGAGTATTTGTAGCACTTTTAGCAAGAATTGTCTTTTTGTGTGTGTGCCATAGAGCTGGCTCAGCAAATATAGATGCTTGCCACCAAGAATGTGTATGTGTGTGTATATGTGTGTGTGTGTGTGTGTATGTGTGTGTGTGTGCTCACACACGCATGCACGCACAGGCACAGAATCCATATCTTTGTTTAATGCTATTAAAATATATTCATCTTCAAAGCAATGGGGAAGCTAGC
>CABHPH010130506.1:0-15238 GCA_902168325.1 Peromyscus nudipes
TGTGCAAGGGTGTGTGTGTGTGTGTGTGTGTGTGTGTGTGTGTGTGTGTATGCTATGGTGTGCATGTGGAGATCAGAGGACAACTAGCAGAAATTGGTTCTCCGAGGCATCAAACTCAAGAATGTTAGGCTGATGGCAAACACCTTTACCCACATCTTCGTAGCCCCATCATCCTACTTTCAATTCAGGAAGTCCTTTCACATGTTATTACCATGCTTGGCACTCCAGCATCTATAGGGCCTATCAACACTTGTTTATTGTTTGTGGCACGGAGTTACTCTCTGTGAGAATGGAAGGTTATGTCAAAATTCTGGCTATGTTTTTGGCCAAACCAAGAAAACCTCACAAATTTTGAGTTGTAATTTGTTTACAAGTTAGTTGGTTTCATGGTTGAGAACAGCGTCTGTGAAGGATCAGAGGGTGAATATATTGAACTATGCCATCTGTCTGGTTTTCTCTACTTATTCAACCCCACCATTATAGTGAGAAATGAATGGCTGTGGCTTTGTTATAGTAAAACTTTATTTATAGACACAAACATCTGAATTTTACAAGTCTTTATACTGCCACAAGATAGTTATTTTCAAGTATTTAAAAATATAAAAGCCATTCATAATTTGAATTGCCATGGGAATTGCCTTGTGGACTGTCATTTGCACATTCCTAGATTCAGTCAGGTGTGGTAGTGGTACATACCTGTAATCCTTGCACGTGGGAGATGGGGGCAGGAGAATCAAGGGCATCTTCAACTAGGAAGTAAGCTGGAAGCTAGCCTGAGCCACCTGAGACCCTATCCCAGCCCTTTCCCCAGGGAATAAAAGAAGAATATTATAAAATAGTAACATCACCAAGCCACATTCTACCACACAGGTGCACTCACTGCTGCTTGCTACCCATGGATTTTGTGCTTTTGGTATGGCAGCTTGATGTAATGCAGTATTCCCAGTAGGATAGATCTCTAGTCATTTGTGGCACTTCTGTCTTAGTATGTTACTACAATGTGTCACTAATTAATTATATTTGCTAAAGGTTGTTACCCTGCCCATTTTCTGCAAAGCTTGGTGATTGAAATCTGTCCTGTGTGATGGCCTTGAAGAGAATCCCTGCTTTGGCTGCTGTCTTAGAGTATTCCTGTTGCCCTCCTTTACCCTGAAGGGAAAGTAGTCAACATGGCCCCCCAGCCTGCTAACTAGACCCTGCCTTAACTTAAGGAAATCTGTATCCTGGTTCCCTTCATCTTTTCCGCGTGGTATATATGGTTAAATACAGTACGCAAACACTCCTCTTGTCTTCTACTCCCTGGAGATGAGCTCCAGATTGGCATGTACACAACATGTAGATACATGTGTCTGTGTGTAATTTGTCTGGCAGTCCATGATGCTCTGAGGACCGCGTAATTAAATTTTATTTAGGTATTTATTTATTCTTTCATTTATTTAATATGTGCATAGGTCAGAGTCAATGTGAGAGTCAGTTTCTCCTTCCGTCATGTGGGTATTGGGATTCGAACTCAGGTCACCAGACTTGGTGACAAGTCCACTAAGTCATCTCACTGGACATGAGAACAGCTTCTTTCAGTGTCTCCTTTTCACTCCCTTTGACCCATTCTCTCTTGTACCGGTTGCAGATTTGGTGACATGGTAAACTGCTCTGGTGTTGTGGTTTTTTGCTTTTTCTATCTTTCAACATTATTTACTGATTTACTTGTTTTGAAGCTAGTGTGTTTTAGAGCTTAACTTTTTAAAGCTACAAGATACTAAATCACTCAACGATATAAGGAATTTTAGAATTTCCTCCTGTGCACGCATAACCCTAATACAGTGTCAGAGAGGTGAGTTGGTATTTTACATATTTAGTGATAGAATGCAATCTAAAATTTTGTTTCCTTTTTATGTAGGTACTGTCTAGAAAAAAGATAGTATCTAAATGAAAGATATTTTACTCTTGGCATTTAGGAGTTTTCTTGTTTTAAAAAATTAAATTTGAAGCCAAGCATAGTGGCTAATGCCTTTAGTCCCAGTACTGGGAAGACAGAGGTGGGGGTGGAGGCAGGCGGATCTCTGTGAGTTTGAGGCCAGATCATTTACATAGAGGTCCAGGGATACATAGTAAGACTCCCCCTCTCCCTCCCCCCCAAAAAGAAAAAAACTAAACTTGGTGTATATTTTGGATGACGGTTTGGAAAATGCAAATCCCAAGCCATTAAGAAAATATTAATTATACATCTGGGAAATGATGGAAACAATTGCTCAATTATGCACAGACATATGCCTCAGACTACCCCCTTCCATGTATTTTGAGCATCAGAACATAAAATGTATTCTAAATATACCTCTAGTAAAGAACAGTAGGGCCCATTTGTGGAGTGAAGTACTGTGCAGTCTTTAGGAAGGGTGTGGGTCAACATTTATTAGTATGAATCATATTTAGATGAAAATAGCATTGCATGAGAGTATGTATAATGGAGTTTTCAGAGGTGGACGAAACCCTGTAAACACATAGCTAAGGAAACGGATTCTGAACCAACAGGAACTTGTCAACTTGATGTAGTAAGATCTTGGATGACCTTTTTCATGTTTATTTTATTTTTTTTCAGCTAGCTTATGCTTCCTCTATAATCAAGGGGAAAATGATAAAGGTATTAGAGAATAGGCACAATAATTGAAAACATTTCCTATTTGTTACTAAATGAGCTCTCATTCCCTGTAATAACTAATTCTATTGATGGTCTATGTTATAATGAACCAATTAAATAAATACACTTCCTCATGCACGTAGCTTTAAGGGGGTTTTCTGTATAACTGATATTTTCTAGACTCCTTCAATAGGGAAAGAGAATCTATACAGGACTAAAAGGAACTTGCTCTAAACATACATGCAGACTTTTCCATTGCCAAAGCTAATATGCTGTGCCTTATTTTAGCTTGAATTCCTATGTAGTCTCAAAGAGTTTTTCTCGTAGAGGTAACCTGAGTGGAGCAGTGAAAAGCATGTGTTCTCCTGCTTACTCTGCCACTTCATCCAGGGAGGCCTCCCCTTTCTCATCTGTAAAACAAGAGACTAGCACTTCAAAATTGTTGAGAAGGTTGAAGTATGAGATAAAGGCTTAGCAGAGTGCCACATGCTTAGCAGCAGCTGATCAGGAAGAAGCCATTGAAGGATAAGGGTGGAGTAATTAACAGCAGTGTTGGTTAGTAATAATGGAGCTAGCTGCCAGTGTCTCTCTTGCAGATACAGACTTGCATTTGGGCAGAGGCCTTTCTGGGCACATTTGCCATACTAACCAGACCAGATATTTGACCAAGACCTGTGTGTTCTCTAATCTCACTCTCTTTGTGGACACTATGCAAAAAACAAACAAACAAAGAAGTGTTTAGGGTTAATAACTCAGTAGCATGGAATTGCTACTTCATAAACTTTGTTGAATGCATGGTGACTTTGTGTAACTGTTTGCGTTTTGCCATGTTTGCTGAACTTTTGAGAATTTCATCATCTCTGAAATCTTTAAAAAGAAAATGCTGGTGCTGGCAAAGAAGAGAATGTGGGCTGATTTTTAGGTGTTAGGTGAAATTTTCTTCATTTTATTAGCCACTTATTTTCAATTTAACTCAGCTATGTTCGTACCTAGCTGTTTGTCTTAACCATGGTCAAATTTTTACTTTTGTATCACTCGTTACCTTTGCTTGAGAGTGGGACCCAATTTTTTTCCCCTGAGATACAGTGTAGTGTGTATATGGAATTAACCTTGACATAGTCATGAAGAGTTAAGTGTGGCTACATTTGGCTGTGGTGTAGTTACTCTTTGATTGTAACAAATTTAACAAGTTATTATAGGAAATTTTAGTAAATGTTTGGAATATAAGATATTGCAACATGATAATAAGTGAAGCATATCTATCAATTATGTATTGCCCACTAACAAACTACTTCAAAACACTGTGGCTTGAAACGACCATCATTTTATTTTATTTTTTAAGACATTTAAGATATTTTATTTGTGTACCTGTGTTTATATGAGTACAAGCGAAGGGAGAGCACAGGTCATTGGATACATTCCCTGGAGCTATAGGTGGCTGAGAGCTGCTCTGTTGGTGCTGGTGACCAAATGCAGGTCCTTTGGAAGAACAAGATGCTCTCTTTAACTGCTGAGTCATCTGCCCCCACCCCCACCCCATTTTAGCTTCTTCTGCTTAGGGCAGTGCAGTTCTTGCACTGATTACCTTCTCTGACATGATTCTCTGACATCTGCTAGCTTGGAACTCTTCATCTGACTATTCTCCTCTTAGCTTCATGGGTTCTCATCTTCCAGCAGGGGTATCAGGTTTCCAAGCAGAGAGGCACCATGTTCCAAGAAGGCAAGAGTTAAAGGCTTTTTGAAGACTAGATCTGAGAGTCACACAGTGTCACTCTGCCAGATCTGGTCAGAGCAAGTGCCAAGGGTTAGAGTAGATGGTGCAGTTTTATTGAGCAGGACCACAAACAGGTAGAGCAGACTTAGTCATCTGTGGGGGAAGAGTCGACTGTCTGTTTGCCTTTATGCTGTGACTGCTGAAACACTGCTTCTGAGAAGAGTGCTACATACTTCTTTCTCAGTGTTAACTCTTGGGACAGGGGTAATACCCATATGAGGTAGGTATTACCACATTATACAGGTGTGGAAAGGGTCCTTTGGGGCTTTAAATAGTATTTGCTCACATTTATCTAGTTAGTTGCAACTCCTATCTATATATTATGGTTGGTTGAGCCCTATACCAGCACTTCCTAACCTTATCAATAAATACTCACATGGGAGAGGGAAAAGAGAAGATCTTTTCAAAGATCTCAAAAAAACTAACACCTTAAAATTTTGCATGAATTTTGGACTCAGTGATATAGTCCTATCTTACCATAAAAGTATTAGGTTTTTGCCAGTCAAATTAAAACTGATCCCTCAAGTCTCTTAAGAAAATGAATTCTCCTAGAGTCAAAATTATAGCTAATCAGGAAAAGGTTTTTGGTTGTAAGCAGTAGAAATGAAATCTGACTGCCTGAATAGAAAGGAGAAGGAGATGGTACAGCTTCCATGTTGATGCTGGTGCTGGAGAAGTAGGCCTCAGAGTCGACAAGACCTTGAGTAGCTTTGGGAACCCAGGTAGCAAGAGTATAGGACCCTGAACTAGTAACCTTTCCAATAGTTTTTAATGCCATTGCCCTCTGAGAGTGTGTATTAGACCCAGTCTGGGTTCTACAGGTGCCTTGGTTATTGACTCACTGAGATGGTATGCAGTGGGAGAGTTGCCATTCCCCAAAAGTAGGAAAAGGTGTGGGGCAGGTAAACCACCAGACATGTAGTTATCTTAAGTTAGACCACCAGGAGTGAATTGCGTTAGCATTGTCTGTCACATCTAGTATTTGTAACACTTGAATGCTCCTAAATTGACCCTTTTCCCAAGTCCATATATCTCCAGAGTTTTTTTTTTTTTTTCCAGGAGGAGTTGTCATATTTTTTAATATACTATTATTTTTGAGAATTTCATAATGCATACAAGTCCATATAGTCTTAGGTGTGGGGCCATCCACTGAAGTGTAGTCAAACTACCAGGGACACACTCTGAAAAAACACTGATTTTCTCTCCCCCAGAAGCCATGAACTATCAACACCTCCTTCTCTAGAGGTGGGAGTGGTGAGCTCCTGCCCCATCCATGTTTCTCCAAAGATTCTTACACCCCTGTTTGGGAAGTGTTGCTAATACATGTCAGTTTACCTGTGCTTACCATCTAAGTGGTAAAACTATCTTTCCCAGGTCTTGCATTTCCCGAGTTTCCTTTACTTTTAACTGTTGCTAAGATTTTACTGTGGTGAGGGTTGAACTCAAGGCCTCTACTTGCAAGGTGAATGGTATTACACATGAGCATTAATCATAGCCTTTCCCTTATTACTCTTCCTCCTGCTCCTGCTCCTCCTCCTCCTCTTTTGAGACAACAAAACTGATGTTTTCTAACTTAACATTGGTAGCAGCCTCATTGTTACATTCTTACCAGATGCATAGAGATTTTGCCAAGACCCAATTAAATAAATCCAGTCTCTAAACTGTCCTGCAGTTGTTTTCTGTTCTATGGTCTACCCGCTTTCATTGCAACGTTACTAATGTTTTCGACATTTTCCTCTACAGGTCATAAGCTGAAGGAGCAACCTGCAGTTATAAATAGTTTTTACAGATGCAAGTGAAACCACATTTCAAATTCTATGCACATTCAGTGTGATTTTATTTGTAGTATTTTCCTGTGTTTCCTAATCATAAGAAGGCAGAAAAAAGCCACTGTTCTCTGTTTGTCAGCTGATGATATGGTAGAAAGAACAATTTCCCCTTCAACATGGGACTGTTGGAAGTGGTAGTCAGCTTGATGACCAGGCTTGGTAAAGGTGATTGTAGAGCTAACTGATGAACTGTTGGTGCTGGTTTTCTCAAAGTGGGTAGACTAATGTTTGGCCTTCTTTACTCGAGGTCCCCTGTCTGATTGTGGGGACACTGCTGTTGGTGTTAGTCCATTTGGGCTGCTAGAACGAAGTATGTTGAACTGAGTAGTTTGTAAACAGAAACTTTTTTTTAAGCCATACATAGTTCTGCAGCCTGGGGAATCCAAGATCAAGAGGTCCACATAGTAAGGGCTGGGTGAGGAAGGCTTCCTGTTTCAAGATACACCCCCTGGTTTCATGCTTACACTGTGAAAGGGGCGACTGAGCTCCCTTGCATTGACTCTAACAACTCTTGCACCATCCCTAAGGACTCAACCCTCTTGCACTCTCCAAGTATTACACCTCCTAATAGCAGCTTCCAACAGCAGTTCCTGGGAGTTCAGGATTTCAGCAAATGAATTTGGAAGCAACGAATATTCAAACAGGGCAGTATGGAATGATAATATCTAGTGGTCATTGTGGTAATTGGTGGCAGCTTTTTCTTGCCCAGTGTCTTTATTCCACCCCCGCCCCTCCTGTAGACATTTGAGAACTTACTTTCCTGTCCCTGGCCATGATTATTAGCTGGTTTTGAAGTACCTCTTGGAGCCCTTGAGTCTGGACTTTTTTTTTACGTGTTCACTGTGTAATTGCCACCTTGTGGTGTAGTCAAATGCCCTCTCAGGCCCTGGACTCTTCTTTTAAATGGCCCTCACTGTTCTCGAGCATTCAGCTTTGCCACCACAAGAGGTTTGGAGAGGCGGTGTGGTGCGCTTGACCCTCGTTTACCTAAGGCTTTCAGAGCGTTTCTGTCAACAGTAGGGTTGTCTGTTTGGCTCTTCCATTCCCATTGCTTTTAAAATTTCATTGTAATCTGAACTAGAAACTGGTCTGTAAAAGTAGTATGTAGGGGTCTTGTTTGGTTAGATCTTTGCAAACAGAGACATCTCAGGTTGGAAAATCTTATTTTAGCACTTAATGCTAGTCTTTGAAGCCATCTTTTCCTAGTTTGTTTCAGGCACAGGTTTTTACAGCCTGGAGCCATGTTCTGTTAAGCACCAGTGAAAAAAAGCTTTTTTTTGAAATTTTTTTTTTTTGCATTTTTAGTTTGTCTCGTGGTTTTTAAAGATGTTTTGAAATCATAGAATCCTTGAATTTAATTCTGAAAAGAATGTTAGCAAATTTCTACAATGGAAAATACATGCTTTTTCTTCTCCTGTGTTCACTAGTATTTTTCTATTTTGGCAGATTGAATACAAAGGCATTTTAGTGCTTGCCTTTATAGCTCTTTGCGCTTCCTCTAATAAGAGATACTCAAGGCTTTATTATCTGTACCTTCACCTCCCTAGTCTGTTGATTATTATAGTTCTAGTAGTTATAACAATAAATCACTTGCAGATCGAAGTTAGAAAAGACCATTTGCCATTCCATTAGCACAGTTTAGAGGAACCACTTGTTTGAATTTACTAGCTTCCTGAAGCCTGTAAAGGTGTTTATGGCACCAAGATTCCTATTAACGTATTTCAACACTGTAAGATAGTGAATGACACATGTTCAGCTGTTACAGATGATGAGAAAGGTTAGCTCCCGGAAGAGATAGTCCAGTACTATGAATGGCACCAAATTGGAAAGTCAGTTGTCATAGTAAACAGCGGTCATGATCTGGTAGTTGGCAGGATTCTTAGTATGTCTGTTTAGCTACCAGCCAACAACAGTTAGCTTTCTTTTCCATAGGGAAGGCAGCAAGTGCCAGTCCACTGTAGCTGGGAAGGCTTTACTGGCTAACATTGGTTGTGGAGAGAACTCTGGTCTGTTTATCACCAATCTCTTGTCTACTTCATTACATATGCTATGACATCATGGTACCCTGCAGAGAAAAGCAGTTATGTTCCTGTTCTTTGTCTTAGCAGTACTTCACAATCTTAAAAAGAGTGAACTTTGCCTTTAAAGATTCTAAATCATCTCAGTTAAGGTTGTAATATAAACCAGAAAAATATTTACATGTTACAGACAGTGTAGCATTATTATTTTGAGTGTTTTCTTAATTAAACATCAAAGTCCATAAAATGATTATACCAACGAAAAGTAGTAAAAAGGGGGCTTAAGAGATGGCTCAGCCTCAATTTGCAGCACCCGGAGGAAGGACCCATGCACTCACATGACAGCTCACAACTCTGTAACTGTCCCAGAGGATGGGATGCCCTTTTCTAGGCACCTCAGGCACCAGGCATGCACATGGTGCACAGGCATACAGACAGACAAAACACTCATACATATGACACAAACAAATTCATTAATTAGTTAACTTAAAAACAGTAAAATATGCAACAGCTAAACGAGTAACTTGGAGTTTTGATTTCCAAAAGAATTAAGTAAGTTTAGTTCTTGTGGAAAACCTCAGTGCTCACAGAAGTTTTTATTTAAGTTTTTTTCTGATTACAAAAATCATGTGTTTATAGAAATTCAGTAAATTTCATAGATACACAGAAAAAAAAACAGAAGTAACTCATACTTTTCTTACTCAGATGATATTTTATTAAGATTTGATGTGTATCTACTCACCCTGTTGATTCCCAATAAAATAACCGTTAAAACGGTTGCTTAGAGTTAAGAGCACGGACTTATAAAAATGGATACTATAGGATGAGCATGTTCTGTTAATCCTGCTGCCCCTCAGACTGCCTGCCAGGCCTGACCTCCAAGTCCATGAGAGTGGCTTCTCCTCCAGGTTGGAAAGGAAGTTGAATGACTCATTGGCCAGCTTTGACTCACATGTAGTGTAGTGGCACATTTTTCCTGCACACTGAAGACTACCTGCCTGCATCTTTATCGAAGCAACTCGGCTAGCCCTGAACCACCTACTGGTTGCAGAGGGAGACATTTGAAGTCATTCTGGGGTGAGGGGGCTTTTTGACAAAAGCCTCATCAATTCTTATCAATTCCATGGAAGAATTCTTTAAATCAGCTCTCTTTCAAAAGAATGCCTTAATATTCTGAAATATTATTTGTGTCAAGTTATAGCAAGCTAGAGTGTGTAGAGACTCCCAGGTAATTTCAGTTACTATGTAGTCCTGTACCCAGTTGACGAGAGGGAAAGTTCTGAGAAGAGCTCAGAGTAGATTTCTTGTACTTACCCTCTCCTTTGCAAAAGGAGTGTCCAGATATGCTCAGAACTGTTGAAGAGACAGGCTGAACTCAGCACAGCAGGCTTTTCTCAGCCTGTTCATCTGCTTTGGTGCTGGAGAAGATTTGTGGAAGATAAAGCCAAGCAAAAAGGAATGGCTGTGAGCAGCTGCCTGGCAATACAAGGTAGCTTGCCCTCCTGCCTTCCTTGACTGGTAGTAAGAGGCTCCTCAGACCTGAGGAACTAGCAGAGGGAAGTGGCACATAGATTAGGCTCCCCAGACAGGGAGACAACTTCCTGGAGCTGGAGCTGTAGAGTAGGGTCCTTATAGAGGAACTACAATACTGGTGGATTAGCCTGTGCTAGGAAAAGCAGTGCCTGAGCAGAAGGGAGCAGAAGGGCAAACACTCCTGCTGGCTCTTCCTTCCTCCTTCCTTCTCCTTCTACTTCCTATTGGCCAAGTACTGCTGTAGCTGGGCAGCAAGTAACCCAGGGTTAAACTGTAGAAGTCAGTCTCTTGCAGTGCAGAGAACGTCCAGAACGGTAAAAACTGGTCTGGGAGTACAAAGAGGATCAGACATAATCGCTAGGCACATATTCCCTTCTCAGTAATCATTTTCATCATTTTACCTCATTAGCTTCCTTAAGGAAAAATGCAAATAAACTTAGAGTGTGTGACCTATTGATTATGACTCAATTCCATTTTTGAATATAAATAGTCCAAACTGCTTTTTAAAGTATTACATTTTAATTCTATTTATTTATTTATTTATTTATTTATTTATTTATTTATATAGAGTGTGTGTGTATGTAGTGTCACAGTGTACATAAAGAGGTCAGAGAACATCTGGGGATTGAATTCATGTGGTCGGGCTCAGCAGCAAGTGCCTTCACCTTACCAGCATAATTAGTCAACAAACAAATCTGAATAATTCTCAGGAGAATTGGAAAACCACTGAGAGACATTTGAGGGATACATTTTGTTCTTGCTAGAGTTAAACTAAAATTTTTCAAATATTTATATTTGTTAAAGGTGGTGCATGCCTGGAGACAAAGGCAGAGGGATCTCTGTGAGCTCAAGGCCAACCTGGTGTAGGTAGTGAGTTTCAGGCCAGTCAGAGCTGCAACATAGTGTGAAATGCTGCCTCCAATAAATAACTAAATAAAAGAGAATCATATTCACTGTACACATGATTTATGTTAAAATATGAAGTACAGGATTTTCATGACACATTGGTGAAGTTGTTTTGCTGTTGTTATGGTTAAGATATAAAAGTGGGACTTAAAAGTCATTTCATATTATTCCTTCATATGAATTTGAAGTAGAATACATTTGCAAGAAAATTTTACTCTGTTTGTCTAGAAATATAAGAAAAGATTTTTAACTTATCAAAAAAAGTGTTTTAATCTAAAATTTTGATGAACATTGGACTCTAAGAGATGGGAAGATGTTTCTCCACTTTCTGTTCTCCAGAAATTGAAAGCAAATAGTGAGTTCCTTGCCCAGCTAAACAGAGATAGGTACTTGAATGAAGCCATCAGCTGGGGGTTAGAAAGAAGGAAAACTGTTTTAGTCTTGTCTTCCCTAAAGATGCTCTAAGACAGCTCACAAGTATTTCCCAGAAGTCTTCAGCTGCTGCGCTCCAGGATAGACGTGATAAACTAGCATTCAGTAGCCCGACAGCAGGTACCTGGGGTCATGAGGTCTTTCTCTCCTTTTCCACTATGGGCAGCCAGTCTTTTGGTGTCTTCCCATTGTACTGGGGACAGATGGCATCCAGAGCCTTTATCCTAGATTGATGTTCCCTGGCCCCTGCTTTCTACTTCATCGCATATCATGCTAAGTCTTTTCTCGTTAGAGTTCTTTTGCCTCATGAGCTTGTTGCCCCAAATCTCTAACAAAGCTTCTGCTTTGTGGTGGTCCCACATTAAATGTCATCTCTTCATACAAGCCTTCCTGACAAAAGCTAATGATCTTATTCCTTACTCTAAAACTCAGGGTCTACAGGCACCCTGCCTATCTCCTTTGAAGCCCCTTTTCAATGTATTTAAAGGTTTCACGACTGTCTTTTACTAGAGCAGTGGTTCTCAACCATACTAATGCTGTGACCCCTTAATACAGTTCCTCATATTGTGATGAGCTCCAACCATGAAATTATTTTTGTTGCTACTTCATGACTGTAATTTCACTACTGTTATGAATTGTAATGTAAGTATCTGTTTTCTGATGGTCTTAGACAACCCCTGTGAAAGCGTCAGTCCACCCCCAAAGGGGTCATGACCCATAGGTTGAGAACCAGTGTACTAGAGTGTAAACAGCAGAAGAGCAGGATTCCTGTCTCTCTGGTTGACATCTGTCTCCTCAGTGCCAACCATTTGCATAGTGGAGAATTGCAGAGGAGAAGTGCTCCTCAACACTCACCAGTTCCCGCTCTGTTCATATTTAACTCTATGTATTCTGCAGACTGGGGATACTGATGAAAGTGGCTGTCACTAATTGACTGCTCAGTATGTGCCAGACATTGCTTTATTTGCACTATCTAATCAATTACTTGAAATGACTTGGCTTGAAGTCACATAGCTAATTCCAAAGCCTGATTATTCTTAGTTATGCCTTTTTATAATTGTCTCAGGAGTAAGCTCTAAAGTAGATAGTCTTTAAACTGTTATTTTATTTTATTATTTTATGTGTGTAGGTGTTTCACCTGCATGTATGTCTGTGTAACACGTGCCTGCCTGGTGCCTGCAGAGGCTAGAGAGGGTGTTGGATCCCCTGGAACCTCAGTTAAATATGGTGTGAATCACCACTTTGCTGTTGGGAATTGAACCCTGGTCCTTTATGCTCTTAAGCACTGAGCCATCTCTCCATCCTCCTAAGGGAGGAAGTCTTTAAAACATAAGAATCCATGCTGGCTAGTAAGTTTTAGGGAATGGGGGTATGATATTAACTCCATCTGTGTGAAGACATAGGCTACCTCTGATTCTTGGGGAAGTTAGCTGGGACTCTGTCAGCATATTATAGTGCAGATGTCCATTGTAAAGAGAGTATTCCACAGGATTGAGAGTTACCAATGAGGGGCTAGAAGTTAGACGTCTTGCCAGCTAAGCTAGGGAGTTGTTCCTTCCCCTAATCTCTTTTAAGACATCCTGCTATTTCTATATACTGAAAACATTTTGAAAGCAAGAAGTCTCAAGTACCTTTCAGGACCTGAAGTATACCTAGTCCTTGTGGCTTATGTGTCTAGCAACGACACATTTGCTTCAGTCTACTTTGGCACATAGTGAAAAGGGCTCAGCGTTGGAGGTCAGTCCTCAGTTATGTTAAGCTGTTTGTGGTAATTCTGCTCTTACTGTTTTTCTGTGAAAGTAATTTGCCTGACCTGATGGTCAGCAGCCTTGCACTACATCTACTACAGCTACATCTCTCTGGCTTTTCACCTGGAAATATTTACCTTTCAGCTTATGCAACACATAGAATGCCTCTTGCAGGACCAGCTTTCAGGCGGAGCTCACTGCTGCTGTTGGTTCTGGCTCACAGTTCTTAAATTAATTCACATTGTCTGCAGACAACTTGACTGAGGCATAGGGAATGACATTTTTTTTAAGGTAATGTTTTAGGATATACAAAGATAGTAAAATTGACCATGCAAAAAAGTCAGAGAGGCCTTACAGGGGCGGGCAATATTAGCATTACCTAAATACGAAAGGGACAGCATGAAGGTCCTCTAACATTGTATGGGAGGACTTCTCCCACACGTCCTACCTGAAAAGTCATGAACTTCCCTAAGATGTTATCAGCTGCTGTAGACCTGACATAAATCCATATGCTTCTCAGAAGCATTTTGTGTACACAGCTTTGTTAAAGGATTGGCTTACTCACTCAGCAGCTCTGCTGGGAGAGAGAATGGGGATTAGCTGTTTTCTAGCTATTAGATTAATTGGCGGTATGAGGTCCAGTGTGTCAATATATAGCAGAAGCTCAGTAAATGTTTGTTGAACATTAATTGTATTCCAGTTAGGTAAGAAAAGGCAGAGAAAAGTGTTAAGGCTGGCCCCAGGCCGTTTTCTGTTTCAGAAATTAAAAGTCGTGGCATAGGCCATTTACCACAGACAAATGGCTATAATCTGAGGCAAGGAGTTGCTCAGTGTGTGCTGCCTGAGAGAAATGCTGATCTGGGCAATCTGCTCATCTCCAGCAATCTAGTTATCTCACACCAGCCCCAGAGTATAAAAAGCTTCAGACTCGGACTTTGGGTTTGTTTGATTAGTTTATTTTCAATAAAGAAAAACCAGTGACATTAAAACATATGAACCTCAATAGGAAACTACGCATGTATTTCAAACGATATCTGGGTAATATTTGTGTTTTTCTTTAGCTCAAGTCATTGCATGTTGCCACAGAGGAATTATCACTTAATATAGTGATAAGAAGAAGGACTCCTGCTAGCTCCGCACAGCAAACAGGTAGCATTTCATGAGAGACTTCTCCTAACAACAGGAGCAGAGAAAGACAAACAACTCTGGAAGAATTTAATTGTTGCCTTTCCAGTTATTTGAAATCTGAAAGGTAGCCAGTCAATGATAGTCTGGTTCCCAGCATTCACTTGTGGTATGCTCTGGAGAAAAGATGTTCAGAAGGCAATGGTGATTTTTGACTACAGAAGTAGTTTGTGTAAGTTTTACTCCTCTGGTGGTAGGTGACTCACATAGAAACATTTAAGGTCTGTTAAACTTAATGCTTAAATATCAATTTCTTTTTTATAATGGTAAATTACATTTGTGTGTGTGTGTGTGTGTACATGTGTGCATGTATACATATGATATGTATGTCGTAGTGGGAGAGAAATTTATGGGGGTTGGTTCTTTCTACCTGTGGGTCCTGTGATTGAACTCAGATCTTTAGGCTTGGCAGCAAGCCCCTTAACCTGCTGAGGCAGCATGCCAGAATGCAGATGTTGATTTCTTAACACCACTTTCCAAAGAAATATACTAGACATGACTGATTCTTTTAGTGCCAGAAATAAAAAGAGTGCTGACTGTGTACATGTGTACCCCACTGCCTCCACACAGCCTCCACAGTCACTCATGGGTTGTGTGAGAAGGACATAGAGCCAACTGAAAGAGCTCAGTGGATAAAGTTAGAGCTGGCTAGTTTATTTTGTGGTGTTAGAGAGTTGAATTCTAGGTATTGCTCATGTTGTGCAAGTGTTCTATCCCTGAGCCACATTAAGCTGGAGCCAGTTGAGCAACTAAAAAACATACTATTTGATTATAACCTAAAATGTAAAACAAATACAAATAAATATATACTGTATATATAAAATAGACTAATATATGTAATAGAAATTTTATAAAGTAACACAAATACAAGTCCATATTGATAGAAAAAAGTATATGGATAAAGAAATGGGAAAGAATTGACAAATCCCCCCCCCTCTCTCTCTCTTTCTTTCTCTCTCTCTCTCTCTCGTTTTAAAAACAGAGTATTTTACTGAGTGATAATGGCATACACCTTTAATCCCAGCATTTGGGAGGCAGAGATAGGCAGATCTCTGAGTTTGAGGCCAGCCTCAACTACAGAACAAGTTCCAGGACAGCCAGGGGTACGTGGAGAAATCCTGTCTCAGATAAATAGATAGATAGATAGATAGATAGATAGATAGATAGATAGATAGATA